>JAOPGA020001261.1:0-56703 GCA_026419775.2 Acrasis kona | reverse complement strand
CCTTGTAACTAAAACTTTCATGACCTTGGTGAAAATGTACGGGGCTACGCTGTACCCAAACTGCATCACACAGTATTGATAGATGACGTTCTCGAATACAAATGCAAAATAAGGTCTGTATTCCTCTGCTATCTGTAAGTGGAAGTATCCACTGCTCATGTCCGCCGAGAACATGTAGCAACCTTTCCCTTCCATCAATGTCATCTCTAATATCGTCTTGATGTTCTCTAACTTGAACTTGTATTTGTCCATGTTGATGTTCCTGTTGAGTGGTCTCAAGTCTGAAACTAGTCGGTATAATTTTGGTCCGTCCTTGTGCACTAAAAAATACGAGTGTATGAACATCGGATCCTTGCACCGTTCTATGGCATAGGCGTCCGCATACTCCTGATAGAGTGTTCTCACCCATTCCCTCTGCTCTCTTGATAGATTTATTTCTCTTCCTCTCTTGATCCTTAACGTCGGTTTGAACGGCAACTTGACCCCCTGGATGTACTCCAGCACCTGACCAGACGCACCGATGTTCTTCCAAGCTTCCTGATGCTTGGCTATCGAACCTACTGCTTGTTGCAGTAGTGTCTTCGGCTGATAGTCAGATCTTATATGACGAGGTGGAGGCAGCCTGATGCCTTCCAGCTTGGATATCTTTAATCTTGGTGAAGCATTTCTCATCCGTGTGTCCAGGTTTTGAGCAGTAGGTGCATGCAACTCCAAATCTTTTCGGTTCCTCTTCGTCCCCACGAAATGGCCGTTCCGCTCTCTTAAGGTATGTTGCGTACTTCGCCCTACTTCCTTGTAGTAGCTCCGCTTCTAAGACTATTTCCTCATCCGCAAGCTTCAATCTTTCCGCTAAGGTCTTATCACCGTTCTTGCTGGCATCCAACCTTGCCACTTCTCGATTGTAAACGTTCCAAATGTAAAATTTAGACAATCCGTTATCTAGTGACTTTTGTGTATTTGTGATGGCCTTGTGTAGTACCTCAAAGTGCGTAGAGTTCTTGAAGGTTTCAGGGAGGTTGTCAGAAGAACCACAGGAGGTGCAAGAATTAAAAGCACTTTTAAACGCAATAACAGCGCACAACATCAAAAAAGCACACCTAGTTTGGAGGTCAAACTCGTTAGAGGCAAGGTAGATATTGACGAATTCGACAACAGCATGTGTGGATTCAGCAAAGATTTCAAACGCAATCTGGATTCAGATATTCGAGAGGCACATCGTAATGGCGAGACCAATGTTACTGTCTGTGTTGCCAGAAGCTATGTTACCGGTGGATCACTCAGGCTGGGAAATGACGGAAACTTGCTTCAAATTGGTACAGGAACAACTGGGACCTTGACAAATAGATCGGTTCGCGGCACCGCACAACGCCAAATTGCCGATTTACAACACGCGTTATTTCGAGTATTCTTTTTGTATTTCAACATTGAAATTCTTACCTGTGATTGATCTGATCGGGTTCTCAAAATTGTTCAATTGAGTGAGATGTTTAGATACGTAGAGGCTTTTAAGTGTCAAGAAAAATAAATACATATTATAGAATGGCGCTTGTTAACTGTCTGTCTTTCCTTCAAACATTTGTTACCATTCTTGACAGGCTATGCCACAATATCTTTTGTTTAGAAAGACTGGGCTCGTGTTTCTACCAACTGACAGTTCAAAGTATGAAAGTGAAACCTCAAGAGGCAAATTAACCTAATGTTCCAAAAGACCAAATATGAGATTGTAAAGTTTTGTGAAAACAAAAATAAGACGACAATCTAAAAGATTCTTCCCAATAACGATAATTTCAAGTCGCACGATTACATCAAAATGAGCAGCGTGGATGATGTTTCTATAGATAACAACAATATTCCGAAGCCGGAAGGCAACATTAGAGTCCTCGTAGTAGATGACGATTCTGTTACGAGAAGTGTGGTCTCAAAAAATCTAAGGGCATTAGGTTATGAGCGTAAGTATTCAAAGAGGGAGTAACAAAACTAATTTTTTAGCCGTTGCCGCGGCCGGTGGGAGCGAGGCACTGGAACTTTTAAATAAGGAAGAGTTTTTGTTGATGTTAGTAGATGTTATGATGCCCGAGATGGACGGCTTCAGCCTTATAAGGTTCTACAGACAGGCTTTTCAAAGAGAAATTCCCTCCATCATGATGTCTGGTAGTGAAGAGCCAGAAACAGTTGCTAAGAGCTTCCAATGCGGAGCAGAAGACTTTTTACCTAAACCAATAAGACCAGAAATATTAAAAGCTCGTATACAAAGATGTCTAGCGTACAGAGACAACAAGAGCAAAGAAAAGAGCCTGCTCGATCAAATCGACGAGGAGAGCGAAAAGACAAGGGCCTTGAAGGAGCAAGTTGCAGCTAACGAAAAACAATTACAGGAGTATAAACGTAAGGTGAACGACACCATAGAAACTCCGCTACAAATAATCATCAGCACCGTCTCCGACTTGTTGAATGGAAAATACCAGGCCGGAGAGAGCAAGCTCGCTCTCATCACCATCATGAAATCACTAAGTGGCAGTGACTTGTACAGACCAGCCTTCGTCGACTACATGAAGAGAACGGACATGGATGATGCCACTCGTGAATGGCTCATGAACCAATACTCACGCGATGCAGGCGACGACCCTAATGCTCACAAGAACATTTTCGAAAACACTCCCGAGGAGAATCTCTCCGTCGCCGATGGAAGCAAGCCGAGACAGGGAAGACGCCCATCTAGCAGCGTGCCCTTCAGCACGGTGTCACCCGCTTCGCCAAGCAACACCGTCGAGCTTCCCTTCGATCTCGACACTTATGTTCCGATCATGGTGGGCGATCAAGACCTCGCCAGCATACGTTACAATGCCTTCGATTACTCGGTGGATGAGCTCAAAAAGCACATCATGTACATGTACAAGAGCATGAACTTTATCAGCACGTACAACATTAATCCCATCAAACTATGGAACCTGTTGGGTGTTTTGAAGAAGAAATACGTCGGAAACTATTACCACAACTTTCGTCATTGTATCGACGTGACCCAGTATGCATACATGTTGGTGAACGATTCGAAGCTAGGCAGCATGTTGAGTTTGGCAGACAAGTTCATGCAGCTAACCGCAGCGTTGGTGCACGACGTGGGTCACCCTGGAGTCAACAACAATTACCTGATCGCCACCCAAGATGACTTGGCGCTGGTGTACAACGATCGAAGCGTACTAGAGAACCATCACGCCACCATTGCCTTCCGCCTCTTGAGCAAGGACAAGTACAACATTCTACAAGGATTGAACGAAGATCAATACAGAGAGTTTAGGAAGGTGGTGGTGCAGGTGGTGTTGGCCACCGACATGGCCAATCACTTTGCCATCAGCAGCAAATTCGAATCAAAGATTGCCCTGGGAAGCATCAACAAGGACATACCCGAGGACAAGTTATTGTTGATGAAGGTGATCATGAAATGTGCCGACATTAACAACCAAACCAGGCCCTTCGACATTGCCAAGAGATGGAGTCACATGTGCATTAGAGAATTCTTGAGCCAGGGAGATAAGGAGAGGAGCAACGACATTCCCGTATCGCCATTGATGGATCGCAACAACATGAACTTTCCAAAATCACAAATGGACTTTATCAATTACATTGTGGAACCGCTGTACAAGCACTTGATTAGTGCGTTTGGAAGTTTGAATTTCATCATTCAGAGCGTCAATCACAACCGAGCACAATGGAAGCAACTTTTCGATGAACAAGAAAAAAGACTTTCAGGTAACGTGTCTTTTTATATTCAATCATGTTAACTGACTCTTTATAGCTCAGATTCAGCCCAATTAATTGATTTAAATACACAACAGCAAGAACAGCAACGTAATGTGGTGGAGCCAAAGCAGGAGCAGCAGGAGCAGGAGCAGGAGCCGTTATTAGAGGTGAATGAAGAGGTGGAAAGCGAACAACAAGTAAAAGAGGTTGTGACTGCAAAGATACCCGATCAGAGTTCGTACTATATGATTGCTTGTTCGGTGGCCGTGTTACTGGTTGCTGTTTTGCTCTTCACGTTATGTTTTTAGTTTGTCTGTTTATTGTAATAAAAGTAATTTTTACAAAAATACGTTGCTGTATCTATGAGTCATGCCTGTTGACGATGAGTTGCAGGAACAGGAACAGGAGTTCTTACATGAGGTAGTGGACAGAGTGGCGGACCATCTTGAATATGTAAAGTTGGAAATGTTGCGTAGGCTGGAAGTTTTCGTTACCGATAATGAAGAACGTTGGTTTCGTAGATTCTGTATTCAAAATAAGCTGTGGTACGAGCCACCTGAACCTAAAAAGAAGGAATATCAAAATTTAACAATTGACGAGGATGATTATGGTGTTCTAGAGGAGAATGAAGAGGACGTTGGCACTGGAAGGAGATATTTTGATGAAGAGCTGTGTTGTCTGCTCAAATATTGGAAGGAAGAGTTTCTATTACGTTTAAAATCACACCAGCAAATCGAATCAGAAAAGAGCACAAAGACAAACTTTGACGAGGAACAAATACGTAAGATATTAAGTGGAACTGATACAGCTTTAAAACAAGCCTCCAACATGAAACAGAGCTTGTTGGATCGCGAAAATCAAGTAGCAGCTCAGGATACTGAAATCAAACTTTTGAACGGCATGTTGCTTCGAAGAGATGGACTTTTAGAGCATCATCGTAAAGAATATTACAGGGAGCTGTTTTTTTTAAAAGAGCAAGTAGCTCAATTTGATCTACAACAACGCACAAACAAGCTCTTCTCAAATAAACAAAAGCTAGGTAGACATGAGGGACCTATGAGCAGTGTACAGGACCAATTACTAAAGGTTAAAGAAGACCTAGTGAATAAGCATCAAGATATTCAAAATATGTTGTTGAAGTTGACAGCTGTTCAGCTTAAAATACATGATCAAGTGAATCAAGTTAAGCTCAGTAAAGCTGATATGCTATCTCTAACAAGAGAAGCTAACGAAGTAAGAGATGCTGTTGATTTGGTTATGTCCTCTGATGGAGCAGGAATGAAAGGTATTTCGGTGCAAAATCTGTTATCGGAGAACAGTACGTTGAAGCGGGAAGTTCAGCGGTTGACCTCCGATGTTGCAACTTTGCGTAAAATTGTAATAGCGCAAGCTCCTGCGCGCGATGAAGACGACGATGAAGATGATGAAGAAGACATTGAAAAGTTGGTAGCCGCAATTGTACCAGAAGCGAATCAACAGCAACCACAAACACAGCAACAGCAACCTAAAAGTGCGGCAAAGGAAAAATCGCAGAGATTCGGAGGCTTGTTGCGACAAATTGAATCAATGAGATTACAACTGTCTGTCAGAGATGGTGAGATTCGGCAAATGAAGAATGAAACGACTTCACTTTACGGCAAGATTAATACACTCAAATCAAAATTGACCGAACTTCAGGAGGAGAAGCACCACGTCAAGTTGGCCGAAGAAAGAGAAAAGACGGAAGCCATGGAGTCAAGTCTACTGACCCACCGTGTACAAATGATTAATGAGGATTTGAGGGTTCGCTTGTTCGACCAACTAGAGAAACTCAAAATCGCAAGCACCACCATGCTGAAACTAAACACCCTCAAGAATACATATAAAAACGAAGCCATCCAGAGCGAAAAAGATTTGAAATCAATCACCGGTGTGTTAAAATCATCAGAGGAACAATGCGACCAATTCAGGAAACAATTAGTTGACCTGAACGCAGAAATTGAATCTCAGAAACAAACCATTACCATCCAACAAGACTTTAATGCTGACATGAATAAAGAAATCGAGAGGCTGATAAGAAATGCTGATCTTTTGAGAGGTAAACTCACAAAATATAAAGAAAAACAATCCACGTCCAAGGCCAAGATTATAGAATTAAAGAGCAAATTGAAGGAGGAAAAGAAATCTAGTTTGACAATCAAGAGATCCAACAGCAAGAGAAGACCATCACAAACATCACAAGCCAATAGTGACCTAACGGAAGACACTACAGACGAAAGTCAACAACATGACAATAGTGATCATGAGCAAGATGAAGAAGAAGAAGAGGAAATGGAAGTGATTAGTAGCGAATCAGAACAAGAAGAGGAAGAAGAGGAAGAGGAAGAAGACTCAATTCAACCAACAATTCAACAGCCTCACCTCACTCCATTGGAAACAAACGAACAAGAAGAAAAGAATTCGGAAATCACCACCATATCATCCACACACAGCACACCAAGATACACGACCCCATCACCACCAGTCATTAACCAACATGAAGACCAAGACACTTTCAAACCATTCACTCCACAATACGATCAAGAACAACAAGACGTTAACGATGACCTTCTTGACGATGACAACATTGATCAACAAGATGAAAATCATTTAGAATTAATGGACCAAGATTTTGAAAATGAACTACAGCAAGTAATCAAATACACAAACACACAAACAAGCACTCCCACACAATTAGAAAACACATTCAACGTCGTCTCCACTCCAAAATCACCCATCCACAATCCATCAACACCCAAAAAAAAGAAACAACAACAAAACCAACAACAAGAAGAATTCGACAAGATGGTGAAACAAATCAACAACAAATCGAAACCGATTCCCACATCCACCCCAGCGTCTCCAATCATTTCCAACGCATCGCCATATCCCATACAAAAAAGAAGAGCAAAATCAAAAATCAAACCATTACCATCGGCCACATTACCGACCAACTCATCCAATCAACATGATTTACAGAACGAATTCTTTTTGGTACAGGACACCATGAACGATTACGCCAGTTTAGAATTCGAATACGCAGATAACCAAAGCGAATACACCCAACAAGTAGTCGACGTTACCAATCAGGACGAATCGTCCTACTCTTACTCGAAATACATTTTCGATAAAAAGATCAAATTAGTGGAGAGATTAGAAGCGAGGAGTAAAATCATGTTGGAGAAGGTGAAATGGAAGAGAAACGTAATCGAAATGAATAGAAGGGATCGATTGGAGAGGGTGTTGACCAACACGTTGTTGTTAACAAAGGGTCACCCCATTGAATCCGTCAATCTAAGAACAGGATTCGTGAAGGAACTGAGAGAAGAGCTGGATGCAATCAAGAAGCGAATGGAGACGAGAAGGCACACCTTTATACCTGCATTCTCTGCTTATCAGCGACAATTCGATGCAGATACGCAGGAATTGGTGAACAAGGAACAAAGCGTGATTGAATTGGTGGACGCTAGGCCCAGTTCGAGAGCTTCTTCTCCTCAGCCCAAACAGCAAAAGAAGCATTTTGCGTATAGGCATCGAGTGGTAGAGAAGGAGCAACCGGTGGTGGTGGAGAATAAGGATTTTGCTACAAAGGTGAATGGTAGTTTGGTCACGTTGAACAGAGGCCATGTGGAGCAAGAAGGTCCATTAAGGGTCATGTCGTTCAAGAACACTTCTCTTTCTGGTTCGTTGGCGCTGAGCAGAAATAAATTTAATAATGAAATAAATACAATCGGTGGTGCTACTGCTGTTGTTGATGGCAGCAGCAGCAGCAGGAGACCTAAAACGGCGTTCTCTACCACTAGTTATTTTGATTTTACGACGCACGAGCGACGTGTTTCTTCTTCTTTTGCTTTTGAATCGGATATTGTTCAACCTCATTATTTGATTAGACCTCCTGCGGTGACTACTCCGGTCACAACATTGTTGCCTGGTCATAATCCGAATATTACTGTTTGTGGAAAGACCCCCACCATGAAATATAGGGGAGGGTTGAATCGAGCTCAATCCTGTCCTCCTCCAGAGGAATCGCCCGGTGGTGGTGCTAATCATCTCACTAGTTTGAAAATACCGGATAATTCTTACGAGGATTCTAACCTGGTCAAGAAGAGTCCAAGCGCCACGAATAGAAATTCCTCACGTTCAAAAAAGAGGTTGACAGTTTTGCTTCCAAGGTCATCCATTTCTGCTGGGGCCAGTTCGCCATTTGGCCCTTGGGGATAATCATCAATATTAGAATTATTTTTGGTTGTTTTTAGTTGATCCGCTTTTGATTCTGGTTAGTGTTTTATTTGGTTGGTTGTGTTTTATTTGTACATAATAATCGTTGATCCTGAAATTTCATTTTTATTGTGCTTGTTTGGTGTGTAGCGCAAATGTGGGTCACGCTTTTAAATAAGAGTCGACCATTGGTGTCTATTCATTATCGCAAAGCAACAAAAACAAGATGGTGATGCAATGTTCTACAAGGTCTTTCCATGCTCAGACCAGCAGTGATGTGAACCATGATGAACCAAGTGTCATAGAACACAATGTCAAGATCATACAAGTCAATATGGATGGTATTAAAAAGAAGAAACCAAAACTAACAAGACAATGCTTGGAACAAAACTTTGCTTATCCACAAGAAGAAGCTGCCAATCGGCTTGGCATATCTCTTTCTACTCTCAAAAGAAAATTCAGAAGTTTGGGACTGGGAAAACGATGGCCCTATCAAGAAATGAGACAAATAGAAAGAAAAAGATCTTTATCCTTTATTCTAAACCCAGTAGAGTTGACATCTGCCAAGAGGCTAGACTATAGGGTGATGAACGCTTTATCAAAAGCCTTCCTAGACAGCATGCCCCCGTCACAACGGGATCCTAATCAACAAGACAGCAGCAACCAACAACTAACAAACTTTAACACGTTGTTAGCTTCGGTTGAAGAAGTAGAAGAAATGTAAAAATAAAAATGTTTAATAGTTATCGTCTTTTGGAAGAAACTTGTTTGCAACTTGCCATAGCTGACCCGACCTGACGAGTTCATGTATCGCATCAATATCAGGAGATAAGTGTCGATCCTTATCGTAATAAGCAACCTTACTTCTAACCAATTCATAAACGCTCTCCAGCACCGGAGTCGTCTTGAGAGGTCTCAAGAAATCAATCGCCTGACAAGCGCACATCAATTCAATAGCAACGACGCGTTCTACATTCTCGATCAAGGTTAAACTCTTTGTGGCAGCCATGCCGCCCATACTAACATGATCCTCCTTACTAGCGGAGGTTGACAACGTATCACTCGAAGCAGGATGAACATAAACTTTATTTTCAGATGTTAAACTACTGGCTGTACAATGAGCAATCATGAAGCCGCTGTTCAGACCGCCCTCATTCACCAAGAATGCAGGCAGACCGCTCAGGTTAGGATCCGTCAACCTCGCTATTCTCCTCTCGCTCATGTTGGCCAGCTCGTTCACGCCGATTGCAAGATAGTCCAAGGCCTTTGCAGGATATTCTCCGTGAAAGTTACCACCGCTCACAATTTGTTCATTCCAGTCCTCAATCAACGCATCGCCGCCGTGTGCTTGATCGGCAAATACCATCGGGTTGTCGGTGCCGCTGTTTAATTCATTCTCCAAAATGCCAAGACAAAATTCGATCGTGTCGTGAACGACTCCATGTACCTGAGGTATGCAACGCAACGTGTATGCATCTTGAACGCGATGACATCCGCGATGTGATTCTGCAATTTCGCTTTGTTGAGAATGTGTTTTGGTTTGTTGATTGTAGTCTCCGAACAAAAAGTGCCTCAAGCGCTTGGCCACTTGTTGTTGCCCGTTGTGCCTGCGTGCTCGATGGATTCTGGCATCGAATGCTTTATTGCTACCCAGAAGACCTTCCAACGATAATGCTGCAATCACGTCTGCGGCCAACGCTACATTCTTTGCTCTCACGAGCGCCTCCGAACCAAGAGCGGCCATGAATTGAGTGCCGTTGATGAGGGCCAATCCCTCTTTGGCGCCCAATTCGATCGGCGTGAGTTCGTGCTCTGCCAACACTCCGTTGGCAGGTTCGAATTTATTGGTGTTGGGATTCCACATTGTGCCCTCTCCCATCATGCCCAGTGCCATGTGTGCCAATGGTGCCAAATCACCACTCGCACCTACTGTTCCCTTTTCTGGAATGTAGGAGATGCAGTTTTTGTTTAATGCAGCCACGAGTGATTCTACGATTCCTAAACTTATGCCGCTGAAACCTTTGGCTAATACGTTGATGCGAAGCGCTAGCAACATGCGTGCTCTTTCTATTGGAAGTGGTTTTCCAACTCCGGCACAATGTGATCGAATCAAATTTCTTTGAAGCGCTGACAACTCATCGTTTGGAATCACAACTGTAGCAAAGTTTCCGAATCCCGTGTTGATTCCATATTTTACTTGATTTTTATCCAAAATGTCCTGAACTACGTTTCTGCTTTGAATGATGCGATTTTTTGCCTCTTGTGAAACTGTAACATTGATATCTCCAAACTTGTAACCGATATCATACAAATCTTGGCAACATAAACTATCACCATCTAATTCAATTGTGTGCATTTTGATGTGTGGGAAGATTTTGATTTATTAAACTTTTACAAGAAACTTTTGCTCGCAATTTTCAACAGAAGGGGTGTAGCTAGGAACCTCATTAGAATGAAAAGCAGGACAAGTGGCTGAGGTATTATCATTATTTGTTGTTTATATTTACCTTTGTCAAAAGACCAAAAGAGTCCCAAGTATTGATGAATGGAAGAATCCTTACATGAACGTATTGAAGATAATTAATAGCTAAAAAAAATTATCAAATTCGATGGATAAAAAGAATTGCTCTTGTTAAGACTTCTTACAGAACAGAATATAAGACAGCGAAAGAAGAATAACAACTACTAACGACATCATATCAAATCGCGCGGCCCTAACCGAAAAAGAAACTCAACGATGGGATCAATTACGTAAGAAAATCCTGGATAATTGTTGGCAGGGTACATTGATTTTTTTGTGCGCACAATGAAAAATTCGAAAGGCACGAGGTTTGTGGTTACCGAGGTCCAGAAACATCTATGACTAGCAAAGAAGAGCTTATCTCTTATGCACTCAAGCCATTGTAGTTGTAATCAACTTCCCTTGAAAGTTAGCGGGGCGTGCGGAAGGAATTGAAAAACCATCGAAAACTTTAAAAATTTATTAGAGGTACAGAAACAACAAATAACTTCATTCCGAAAAGCTCTACAATTGTAGAGAATTTAGAAGAGAAACAAACAATTAACATGATTAACCAATAACACAAGGGAAGAGGTTTTCGATCATCGTACCTTTTCACAACAGATTGATATTGGATAGTATCTATCAACTTGACCTCAGGCATGACTGCTTGGGAGGACTTTACCAAATGAGCCGTTCGCACATTGTAGTTCGCCTGTGGAAGAGATTGTCAAGGCTAATTTCTACAAGATCGAGCATCAGAAAAAATCCTTAAAAGTTCTCGAATCGAACATGATCTACACCCTCAAACAATGGCAAATACTCACCGCCGACATCACCGACCTTTGAAGGCATTAAGCCAGATTCCATTAGCAAACAGATCGGGCACAATCAAAGAAATGTTGGATATTACCAGCGAAACAATCGACCAATAGAACCGTATCGGCGCACAAACAACTACCCCTAATGCATGCGTCTGCGGGTCCAGGGACAGGTAAGAGTAGGCTCTTACAGGATGTAGTGAAACAAATGCCGCAACCTATCAAAAAGTACTTGGGTTTTTAAAGGAAAGCAGCACGAAGATAAATGTAAATAAAAATAGTTTTGTATTATTTAATATAATTATATTTTATATTATTTGAATGGTTTAGCAGTTTGTAACTTTAGATGTGTAGTAAACGAAAAATGAAAAAAGACTTTTGGGTTTGGAAGAAATCATTCATCCATCAGGGGATGAGCTTTTATCCTGGGTATTTAGGTCTATTTGTTTTTGAATTAAATTTGGGCATTTCTACCACCGTTATTCTGCGGCCTATATCAAATTAGAAAGCGGCTTAAAAAGAAGGTCCATTTTTTTCTTTCTTCAAGCAATTTACAAATACCTGGCGTCCACTTTTGTCCAAAAAGGGGCGGCAGTAGTAAATATATCATGAACACCAAGCAAGTACACGTAACGTTATTAACGTTGCTGTTGTGTTTACTACTAAATAAAAGTGCTCAAAGTCCGTCATGCTACGGGGTAGATTCCACCACTCCATACGTATGCTCTGGTCACGGTAACTGCTCGTCACTAAATACCTGCAGCTGCTACAGTGGATATTTCGGCTCGCAATGCGAAGCATGGAGATGTGATGGATTACTAATGAATGACACCAACGTGTGTCCAAACACAGTACAAGGGAACATATATGGTAAACAAGGATGCGTTTCACCAAATGTTTGTTCCAACACAACAATCATAAACTACAGCTTCGAATATCCCTCAACAAACAACACTGTCTCCACCATTTATGGATGGAGTTCGACCAGTAGCTTCATATGTGCCAATAATTATGCGTTCACATCTGGCCTCAGCCCCGCTCCAAAAGGTTCACAGGTGGGCGTATTGCAATCTAGTACCGCATCAATCCAACAGACAGTCACCGTCTATGATGGAGCCACCTATACACTGAGCTTTTACTCAGTCGGAAGGATTCCAAATGCTAGTCAAAATATCTATGGTTTAGACATTACGACTCTGATCAACAACGTAACAGTCATTACAATACCAGCGGCTCAGAACTATCTTTCAAACTATACTGCATACACTTCCAGCCCCATTACACTAAGCGGTATCAAAGCAAACATAACATTTAATGCTTTATCATCAATCGGGTCAAGCAGTAATAACAGCACAATGATCGACGTTGTTTCATTGGATATGGTTACGTTCAGTTGTTCAGGATTCGATAGAACATCTAGCTCAGTATGCAGCGCTCATGGAAATTGTGTGGCACCTAACATATGCTCCTGCAACCCCGGCTATTATGGATTTAATTGTGAATTTACTTATTGGTCATGTTATGGTCTTATTAACTACCACCCATCAGTATGTTCTGGAAAAGGAACATGTGCTAGTTCGAATATATGTGTGTGTAATAGCGGTTACGTTGGTGATATATGCCAAGTTAATGCCAACTCTGGCGTCATCTATCCATATATCTCAAACTTTAATGTAGACCCAAATCAAGATTTCCGTGGTGGACAGTTGGGAGTTGAGTTTAGCGTGAGTCAACATATTGTGGTGATGCAACTTGGCCTGTATTCTGCATGTAATGGTTTCACTAATGATGCTTATGCGTCCTTGTTTAATTATTCTACTGGTAGCATTGTGGCACAAGTTTTATTCAATTCAGCCAATCCAGGAATTCAACTCATCAACACTCGCAACTACTTTTTAAATCTGAGCACCCCTATTACTCTTTTCGCTGGTGAGAGATATGCTGTCACTGCTTCTTTTGCTGACGCTTGCCTTGGAGGTACTATTTATAATGAAGTGCCTTATGCAGGAGCAAGTTTTCCTAACCTAGAGCAATTCTATGGATCTCCTTATATTAGTACTCTTTCTCATTTAAATGGAGGTTCCACAACTAGTTATCCAAACTCGAGAGATACTTGGGCATATACTGGTGGAACGTTAGGGTTTAAAAAAATGAGCTGTTACGGTGTAGCATATGATAGTGCATCGGTGTGTAGTGGAAGAGGATCATGTATTCAACTAGACCAGTGTGTTTGTAATAACAACTATTACAGTAGTCGTTGTGAATATTATTTTTGCTATGGGGTAGCAGTAAATAATAGCGCAGTTTGTTCTTCAAATGGTACCTGTGTGGGATATAATAATTGTCAATGTAGAACTGGTTATTATGGACAGCAGTGTGAGGCATATGATTGCCAAGGGGTCATATTCAACTCTACCTCAGTATGTTCTGGAAGAGGAACGTGCAGTGCCCCTGATACATGTGTATGTAACTCTGGATATATTGGTAACTCATGCCAAAATACACCCACCCCAACTCCTACTCCCACTCCCACTCCTACGCCAACACCTACACCTACACCTACTCCGACACCAACACCTACACCCACTCCTACCTCGACACCAATACCCACTCCTACACCCACTCCTACACCCACTCCTACACCAACACCAACACCTACACCTACACCCACTCCTACACCGACACCAACACCCACTCCTACACCTACAACCACTCCTACCCCGACACCAACACCGACACCCACTCCTACACCTACACCCACTCCTACACCGACACCCACTCCTACCCCGACACCAACACCTACGACAACACCGACACCTACACTTACCCCAACGCCAACGCTAACCCTCACACCTACAATTACCCCAACGCCAACGCCGACATCTACGCCAACACATACACCCACTCCTACACCAACAACAACTACTTCGACATTAACACCCACGCCTACAACTACGCCGACGCCAACACCTACGCCTACATCGACCTCAACACCGACCCTAACTCCTACTCCAACTAACACCCCAACACTATCTCCGACTCCAACACCAACACCTACTCAGACATTCTCCCCTACTACTTCGACACTTACGCCAACACCAACACTGACATCAACAGCTACCCCAACAGCTACAAAAGCTCCAACAAATACCTCCAATCCAACTTCAACATTTACTTCTTCCCAGGCACCTACTTCGACGCCTACGCAAGCCCCAACCACTGCTCTAACTTCGACACCTACTCTGACAACAACCACACCAACCTTTACTTCCTCACAGACACCAACACCTACACAAACTCAAACTCTTAGTCCCACACCAACACAGACGTTAGCACCAACACCCTCTTTTACAACTACAACTCCTCTAACATCCGCCCCTACATCATCTTTAAATCAAACGCCAACTGTTACATCGACTAATGTATCTGGTCTAATCTCATCTACCACTCCAACACCTTCTCCTTTGTCCATCAGTGCAACACCATCTGGTGTTAATAATATAAGTTCTATAATCGAGATCGCAGACACGTTATCTTGCATGCACTCTGCTCCTAATAGTGATGGTGAATGTCCGTCCTATATTCAGAATGATGGACTTAATGTTGGCTATTTTTTGGCCACAACTTTCAGTAATACAACATCGACGAGGAGAGCAATAATGTCGAGGAGTATTTCTACTATACTGAACAGACAATCAACCGTTGTTTTTAGCATCAATTCGCAACTGTCGTTGGTTCGGGGAAATATACTCGAGAGCTGGTTGTATGCTACGAATAACCTCTACATTCGGACATACTTGGAAATGGGATTAACTTCAACACCGCAAATAGGACTGATTTATCAAGGCAACAGCATGCTACAAAACACATCCGATTGTGTGTTCTCTTCGAATCAGCAATATTCGATCAACCTAAGATTATTTAATTCAAATGCAGCACTTCGCGTAGAATCAGATTTAATTTATAATAGCAACGTGGTATGCTCTGTTGCTTTGGATCTATCACCAATTAGCTCAATGTCTGCTGATTCTTTTAGTATATTGATATCGCAGTCAAACTTCGGTGATTCTCGCATGAGAAAATTATTATCTGATGGTATTTATAGTATGAACGTGACGATATCAAGTGTAGCCCTGAAATGCATTGGGGCATGTAGTGGTGGATCTGGTACATCATACAGCGCTACTAATCAGAATAGCAACTTGGTTTATGTCGTATTCCTTGTACCCATTGTATTTTTGTTATCACTATTCACATTATTTATTGTCGTATTTGTGGTCATATTTAAAAGACGTAAGATCGCTGCAATTGGTCCTATGGTCGAGGAAGGCTATACTAAAGAAGTTTGTGGATATTAGATTGTTATCTTCAATCACACACATTTTTTTGTTGTATTTTTAAAGTTCATAATAAAATTCTGCGTATTATATTGATATATAACTCTTCTTTTCAACTCAAGTGCTCTTAAGACAGTTAAATCTTCCAGATTTTATATAGTTGCAATATTTTTATTATGAAATACAATCCCACAAAGCCTCGTCATAACAGCAGCTACAAGTCTTAATAACTTCGGATCGAAAGTACATAGCATTTGGGACATACTTTAAGATTCTGTGGCAACTCTATTATGAATACGTTGTTTATTTGATTATGAGTTCGATTTGCAAAAGAGACCCCTTGTCAGTATTCTTCCGCTGTCTTTCGGTGTGCTGCATTCAGACTCCATTACTTCTATTAACTTTGCTCTTATTTGTATTTGTTCATCCTTCATTAATTTAAGCCTCGATAACTCGCATTCAACGTCGTGGCCTTCATCCTTTCCTTCTATTGGCGTTGTTGGTAGTGAGATGTTCATGTTGTGTTTTAGATTAATAATATTCTTGAATCACGATCTAATTTAGAGGATAGAACGAGCACATGTGGAAAGAAGATTCAATCTAACAATAAACATCAGTATTAGTATTTATGGAAATGATTGTAATCTGTTCGAATTTCGAATGGCCTCATAAGTCTTTAGCTGTGAAACGACAGGATATATATTACAACTTTTAAGATGATCATTGGCCTTAAAGGAATACTTTTTGCATTATTTTGATGTCATATAATTTATTTCCAAGAGGTTATGGACTTGATGTCTCCCTACCATAATGTTCTGTGCAAAGAGGCTGTTTGGGATACAAAAGGGTCTACACAATTAGCCATAACCTTGAAAGTTTGTACACAATAATATAACATTGAGAAGTAGGATGCTTATCTGTGGATTTAAGATGCGTTTGTTAAATGGTGATTTATTTTAGTATGTACAAGTCTCTAATGATCTTTGTCCTGTGTCATAATGTTGAAATGGTGACGACTTCTGATTGAGTTATCCTGTTGTATTCCATCAAAACTTATGGTCGGCATACAAAATCTTCGAGCTCGTCTAAAATAGTTGGACAATGAACAACTCCTTCATCATTCCAAACTAAAGAGTGATGGCACTTCATTCATGGTTGGCAGGATTACAAAATATATTGCTCAACAAAAAATGATCGACGAAGATGGTAACCCAATCATACAGGAGAAACAAAAACCAAATACTATCCTAAAATATGTAGTATACGCATTGTGTGGACTGCTCTTTGTTGGAGTGTTAGTGATCACGACAATGGCCACGAACAGAATGATGAAGTCGAGTCCCATTGATCCATCTAGAGGATCAAACTGCAAACAACTACCACCAATATCTACATACAAATATGACATCAATCCGAACAGACCAGCTATTAATTTGGAAAGGGCACACCTCATTAAAAACGGACGCACAATAATAAACGGAACTATTATTGATAACTTCTCGGTATTAATTGGAACTAATGGAAAAATAATTAGTGCGGGACAAAACCTCGTCCCCAACGTTGATGTGTTCACAATGTCAGAGGCTGATGGAAAAGTAAAACACATCTTTTAGAACAAAACTAACCAACTTAGTTTATAATGCCAGGAACAGTAGATTGCCACTCCCATCTAGGAGTGAACGGCTTCCCAGGATTATATGGTAACGACGACGTCAATGAAATGACCAATCCCATCCTTCCCCAGGTACGAGCCATTGATGCCCTTGACCCAGAAGATTTTGCCATTCAACAAATACTTGAATCCGGCGTCACAACGTCACTGGTTCTACCCGGCAGCAGCAATGCAATGGGAGGAGAGGGAGTCATCGTCAAGAACAAACCCGGCACATCAAACTCTGAAATGTTGTTCCCAGGTGCACCCATGGCCCTCAAGATGGCTTGTGGAGAAAACCCCAAACATTATTACAAAAGATTAGACATTGCCCCGAGCAGTAGAATGGGCAGTGCATGGTTGATGAGAGAAAAATTCCAACAAGCAAAAGATCTCGTACAACAACAAGACGACTTTGATTGCAACGCGAAATCAAATGACAACAGACCCGAAAATTTAGAACTAGACACATTATCGTACCTACTTCGCAAACACACGAACGTCACGCTCCACGTTCATTGCTACCAAACACATGATCTCGAAATGATGGTAAGGTTGAGCAGGGAATTTGGTTTCAAAATTGATACGTTCCAACATGCACTAGAGGCATATAAAGTGCCCCAACTATTACTAAACAACAATATATCGGTCAGCACATTCTCCGACATGTTTGGATTCAAAACCGAAGCATATGACTCCAGCGTGAACGCACCCATACTATTGGAAAACGCTGGCGTCAATGTGATACTAAAGAGCGATCATCCCGTCCTGCACGCCAAATGGTTGTTAATGAGTGCTGCTAAATCTCATTATTATGGCATGACTCTACAGGGAAGTATCGATGCCATCACCATCAACCCTGCCAAAGGTCTACGATTAGGTCACAGAGTGGGTGCTTTATTACCTGGTTACGATGCTGATATCGTCCTGTACGATAGACATCCACTGCGATTGGGAGCTCGTCCCGACAAAGTCTACATTGACGGTAAGTTGCTCGTAGATAATAAACTACCGCTCAGACCTGATGCTGCCGTTGCTTCTACATCTAGAAACGATCCAATTCAGATTCAACAGGGCGCTGGCGATGAATGTAAGACTCGCACTCGATACTCGAGCTATGCAATTAAGGATGCATTGGTTTATACCATGACTACGAATGGCGATAAAGCGGCATCTAAGGCAACCATTGTTGTACGTGATGGAATGGTCACTTGTGTTGATGCTACTTGTCAAGTACCATCTGACGCTGTGGTGTTTAGTGTGACCAATGATAATGGAATCGTCACTCCAGGGTTGATCGAAGCCACCACAGATATTGGTTTGATCGACATTTCTGCAGAGAGCGATACGTATGATGGAACCAGCACCACTGCCATCAACGATGACGTGCGTGCTAGGGACGCGATTCGAATGGACAGCAGGACCATGAGGGCTGCATTCAAATCTGGAGTCACCACAGTGATTTCTCGTAGGTCTGGCGATACGCTGGTGAATGGATGGAGTGTTGCCTATCATACGGTGGGTAGAGTGATTAGCGAGAGCGTGATCGTTGATCAAGTTGCTCTGCACGTCAACATTGGAACCAGCATCAAATCTTCCAAGGGGCAATACAACTCTGTGAGCGAACAGGTTAGTAGATTGAGAAAGTACTTCCAGAGCTACAAGGGAGATATCCCATTAATTGTTGCCAAGTGTCATCAAGCAGATGATATGGACCAACTATTGTCCCTCAAACAGCAATTCAACCTCAAGTTGATCATCACTGGTGCAGCAGAAGCACAGATCATTGCTGATAAATTGGTAGATAAAAATTGTAGCGTCATCGTGACGCCTATCGCTGAGGACGAATCGTGGCTCAGTACTTGGGACAATAGAAGGTCGTCCTATGACTTTGGAGCTGGCGTGTTGCACAGTAAGGGCGTCACGCTTGGTATTGGTATTGGAAATCCTGCGCACGATGTTAGAAATTTGAGATGGAATGCAGGTTTGTTGTCCACAGATGGCTTTGGAAGCATCCCGACTGTTGATGCTTTGAGAAGTGTGACCAGCGGTATTGCAGATATGTTCTCTCTGCCTGATGGAGTTGGTAGAATAAAGGTGGGAACCAGAGCTAATTTTGTACTCTTTGATGGAAATCCACTCACGTTTGAGGGCAGGCCTAGGTTGGTGGCTGTTGGTGACACGGTTGAATGTGGGGATCAATTAAAACAGTATTAAATAAATTATTTTTTTGTAATGGTATTGTGGTTGAGTTTATAAAGGTGGTAAAAATTACCGGCAACATGCAGACTGTCGAATCAAATACAACTTCTTTTGATGAGAACTCATTGAATTTCATCAAGTTGAAGAGTGACCCATCGAGATACGAAGAAAAGGATGTTGAATATGAATGTGCAAAGGTTAGTTCAAACATTGAAATTAATAATTACCCCTCAGCAACATTATAGCAAATTAAAGTTTGGGCTTTGTGAGTTGGACGCCAAAAGACTCTTTTTAGATTACATTAACGACCTGGGTACATCAATAGAGTTCCCAACAGACCAACAACTAAAAGAGTTGGGTAAATTTAACATACTTTAATGGGAATAACATTCTATAGAGGAAAAGGTAATATCAATGAAGAAGGAACTTCGAAATCAAAGACAGAAGAATTCAGAACTAAAACAAGAGTTTTTGACTAAAACAGAGGAGGTTATGAAATGTAATTATAACGTTGAAGCATAAACTAACCAACATTTAAGCTTATGATGATGTACTTATAAAGAGGAGGCTGTATGAGGAGAAATGGGACGAAGATGAAGACATTCCAGATCCAAAATCACCCGTCCTGGATCCCATCGCGGAAGAGACAACAAAAGGCGATTTTGAAATATTGCCAAGGCTAGTCATGAAGTTAAAAGGAGTGGAAATTTTGGAATGCGTACCCACATCAACAGGAACAGCTTATAAATTGAGGATTTCGGTCGACATTGATCAAGACAAACCAGTTCTAATTGACACGTCGGTCGAATTTGAAAAAAATGCCAATGGAACCAAAATCTCATCCATATCATTGCAAGGGGAATATGGCGACATTATTGAATATACTTTAGAGGCCAGTAACTTGGATTACTTCATCAATGAAGTAAAAGAAAGAACAAGATCATTTTATGGATTGTATCTGTAAATTTAATTTGTAACATTTTCACTCTGTTTCTCCACCTTTTCTTGATGGGCATACAACTCATTTTGTTCTTCCACCTTTCCGCTCCCTTCCTTTATCAATCTCGCCAATCTGGTCAAGGTCCGCTCTAACTTCTCATTCGGTTCAATATTCTCCTTCTTTATTATATTTCCGACACCTTCCGCGTCGTGATACCGTCCTGCCTTGATTAGAGCCAACAGGACGGTGTTATAGGTGAATGTATTTGGTTTATGCGTCTTGTCGTTCATGATGGAGAGTGCCTGATCGTACTCCTTGATATTACACTTGAATTCAATATACAAATTCCAAAAGTATATATCGCTCGAAAAACCCCTCTCGTTAGCAATGTCAAATAAGGATTGAATCTGTTGCGCATCAGCATCTTGTTGATTGATCAAAAGATGAATCAAGGATGCAAGAGGAATTTCATCTTTTGAGAAATTTACACTTGCGTTGACGCTGTCGACAATCAAATCAAAAGCTTGCTTTGATTGATTCCTGCTACACAATATAGACACGCGACACATCAAACTCAGCACCACGCCAGCTGAATCTGCCAATTGTGCGTATTCATCTCGCAAATCATGACGCGAAGAGTGTATTGCGTTAAAGATTATGTTTTCGTACAACCTACTAGAAGTTACGCACCCTGCACGTTCTGCATCACGAAATACTTTGATGCTCATCTCCATATCCTTTAATGGCTTACAAACATGAAACAACACAGTAGAAAACAACAACTCTGAAAAACAATTAAGGCTCATTGATCTTTCGTATATTTGGATGGCGTCATCAAATCGCTTTTGTTCGCAACACGCAATGATTGCCACCGTAAAGGAAATGGAATTCACCAATCCCTTCTCGACCAATCGATCAAAAAAGATCTTCATTCGATCGACATCTCGTTGTCCATGAATCTTGATGATGGTAGTCAACAATTGAACATTCATTTTAATGTCCTTGGATATGTCCAAAATGAAATCAATGTCGTCGTAGCGTTTGTGTTTGCATAGTAACGCTATGGCACTGTTGATGATCTTGCTATTTAATAAATTTTGACTATCCATGTATCGAACTAATAATTTGATCTTGTGTATTTGGCCAGTGGCTTCGTATAACATCATTTTTGTAATCAACACCTCCACTGTAAAATCTTGTTTAATGTTTTCGAATAGTTTTAAGGCGTTGGGAATGTCATTCATGCGAATGTAAATTTTGACCATGAGATTGTAGATCATGTCCGTTGGTGACACCAAGTGATGTTTTTCGTTCCATAGTTGAATGGCTTGTGGGATTCTGTCTGCGTTTCTTAACATTGAAATCATGTAATGTAACATCCTTTCCGATAATTCTACTCGATCGTTTAGAATGAGGGAATGAAAAAAGTCGAGGCGCGCGGGATTGTTTGTTGATTTGCCCAAATGGTATAAAAACTTTGACAGTATGTTTGTGGATGGAACTATGTTCTTCTTATTGTACATTTGAAATAAAAATTCTGCCCCATGTGAGTACTCCTTATTTCCGATGAATCTAGTTACGAGCTTATCCGAGAGAAGCTGTGACTGCTGGGGTGTTAAATTCTGTTGTTTTATTAGAATCTCTGCAGCAAAGTGACGAGCGGGACCTGTGAACAAGGATATGATTCGAAATGCTTTATCTACAGAGATCTGTCAAGTGAGATGGTAATGTAAAATGTTCTTACAGAGTCATGATCACGCGTCATTTTATTGTACACTTGTATTGCTGATGGTATCCTTGAGTATTTAATACACACACAAATCACTTTGAATAGACTGTTGTCATCTAATGGACACACAAGTACGTCATTAACTAGAGTCAATACTCTTTTATCGTCAACTCTGTCATACTTTTCGATAAGCATAGAAAGAACGTCAGGGTGTGGAGATGCAGATCGCCTCATCTCATTGTATAATTCTGTACTTTTTTCCATCCCCGATACTGACAACCTCTCTAAAAATGCTCCCATGTTGAAAGCATATTTGAGTCTGATAGGATGCTGTCGTCTCATCATGGCTCTACCCAAGATTCTGATGGCTGGTTGCATGCACAATGTTCGATTTAACATTTATATTGTAACAAACAATGCAAACAAGAGAACAAACAAGCGATTAAAAATATTTTTTTAATTACATTCCCCAGATGGTAATAATAACTCTCTTGTCCAGCATTTCAAAGTACAGAAAAATTAAAAGCTCTCTGCTTGCTCTGATAGCTTCTTCTTCTCTTCCTCTAGACGCTTGTTCATGTCGTCAATCAATTTTTGTGCAGTCTTCAAGATACGTGGGATACCACCGCTCATCATGAAGGCAGCTTCTGGAATATCGTCATACTTTCCGTCCAAAATACCTCTGGCATCTTCAATACTGTCCTCCATTTCAACAAAGTAACCCTCCTTTCCTGTGAACACTTCGGCAACATCGAAAGGTTGAGTAAAGTATTTTTGTAGACGACGGGCTCTGTTCACGATGGTTCTGTCTTCATCGCCCAACTCGTCCAAACCCAAGATGGCGATCACATCTTGCAAGTTGACGTACTCTTGTAACACACGACGGATACCGTCGGCAGTATCGTAATGGTATTGACCGACAGCGTTGGGGTTGACCAAACGTGACATACTCTCCAACACATCGATGGCAGGGTACATACCTTGTTCGGCAATACCACGACTCAACACGGTGGTGGCATCCAAATGGGCAAATGTGGTGGCTGGGGCTGGATCAGTAATGTCATCAGCGGGCACGTAGATGGCTTGCACGGATGTGATACTTCCCTTTGTGGTACTGGTGATACGTTCTTGCAACTCTCCTACGTCAGTGCTCAAATTGGGTTGGTAACCGACAGCTGATGGAATACGACCTAACAAGGCGGACACCTCGGAGTTGGCTTGGGTGAATCTGAAAATGTTGTCAATGAACAACAAAACATCTTGTCCTCCCTCGTCACGGAAGTATTCGGCCATGGCCAAGGCAGTTTGTCCTACACGGGCTCTGGCACCTGGTGGTTCGTTCATTTGTCCGTAAATCAAGGCGGCCTTGGATCCGTCTTGGTCAATCTTGATCACACCGGATTGGATCATTTCCAACAACAAATCGGTACCCTCACGAGTTCTCTCTCCGACACCTCCGAATACTGAGTAACCTCCGTGCTTCTTGGCAATGTTGTTGATAAGCTCCATAATAACTACAGTCTTTCCGACACCAGCACCTCCGAACAAACCAATCTTACCTCCTCTTGGGTATGGCAACATGACGTCGATCATCTTGATACCGGTGGACAAGACGCTATCTTCTGTTGTTTGCTCCATGACACCTGGTGGGTCACCGTGGATTCCCATAAATGTGGTGGCGTTGATAGGGCCACGAGCGTCGATGGGTTGACCCAAGACGTTCATGACGCGACCTAGTGTGGCCTTGCCGACTGGCACGGTGATTGGGGCACCAGTGTCGACGACTTCTTTATCACGGAAGAGACCCTCTGATGGTGAGATGCAAATGGTACGGGCTTCATTTCCCTCCATGTGTTGGCACACCTCCAAGACGATATTTGTTCCATCTTCGGCTGGCAACAACACTTCGATGGCGTTACCGATGGGTGGTAGGTAGTCCTCGAACTTGACGTCGACGACGGCACCAATAACTTGTGAGATGACTCCCTTCTTGTATCCGGCCCATTTCTCGTCCAAGGCGACTTTTTGGCCTTGAATAACGCTGTAGTTCTTTCTGAATTGTACAACTTGGGTCTCATCGATGGCTCCCTCTCCCTTTAGTCTGTTCAAGAATTCTTCAAACTCCTTCTCTTCTAAGTAGTAGAGGTAATCTTGGTTGAATTGTACCAAGGGGTCAGTTTTGCCTGACATTTGATCTTTATCGACGAGGTCGGGGTTTTGGTTTAGGTAGTCTCTGTACTTTTGTGACTCTGAGACTTGTTCTTTTGGTTCCTTATCCTTGGGGGCACTGGAGTTCTTTTGCGCGGCGGCATATGTACGAACAACATCTATTGTGTGTTAATGGACTATTCATGTAACATGCAAACACTGCCATCGTGTTATATTTGTACGCTTATTTTGTGATAAACAGCGGGAGCAGTGTTCGCAATATCAATCTACTTACTATTTCTTAAGGCTTTGCTTGCCTGTGCAGCAATGAGTGATGTTGCTTTGAGCCTCGATCCAAACATTATTGTTGAGGTTTGAGAAATTTGGTTTTTCGTGAAGACAACTTTATTGGCCAATCAGGGTTGTCCAATAGCGGACATTATTGTAACACGTCTCTATAAAAAAATCAAGTCCATGGAAATACCCACGTTCAAAGATCAATCAAAATTCACATTCCCTTGTTAAAATCTCCTTTGTTATCAACATCAAGAAATTCAAGCAAGCCTGTATGGTTTACTCTTCTTTTGCTTGTGGTTTTATTAAGACAATATTTATTAAATCAACTCAGGTAACTGTTGATGTTCACGATGACTAGAACAATGCGATGTCGGATGATATTGTATAAAGTGAGTTAATATAAATTTGTTTTATTTACACTGTTTGATACCATGAGCTTCATACTTTGTAGTTTTTACCCACACCTTCCATCTAACTCACTAATGTGAAACTCATTTTCCAGATTAATAGTTGGAATGCCTAATTCTACATGCTTAATTGTCGTGATCTTTGGTATGCTCCTTCACATCCAATCAGTATTAATCTGCAAGGGACGAAACAATTTTCGCGTTAATGTTAACGCCTTGGTTTATTACACTTTGTGCAATCATTACGTATTTACCACTATGTCAACAAAAATGGCCACTATAATACTCTGTGAGGTTCTTCTATTACTCATAGTATCAGAACTTAAGTTGATGTAGAATCTAATAAGTTGATTTCATGTGAATTTCTACAAGTCAACGAGTTGAATACAAAACGACTGTCGTTACAAAGAGATGATATCAAAGAATGTAAATTGCCGCCAAACACATGGATTACACAAAGTTCCATAGCTATGACATTCCAGTTAGCGGAAGAGTGAGCGTGCATGAACCAGTTTCTGATGATAGATTGTTCGTTCGAACTAGTAAAATTAAGAATGAAGAGTTAATGTCTCAAGAGGATTTTAGGCGAAGAACAATGGAACACTTTCGAAAAGTTGGAAAAACTGATACTCTTAAGGTGAATAGTAAATAGATGTTCATCCTAACCTCATAATGCAGGCTATTTTTAGGGCAGAGCTTTTGGGCAATCTATGTTCTGACAAGAGGGGAATTGGAATAGAGTTCAAAAAACCAGATAATTTATCCCTCAAAAGAAGAGCTCTTGATGGTGCAGTTGCAAATTATCTAAAAAAAGCAAATTACACTTTGACACTTTCGGTATTTGTGTCTGATGCGAAAATTAAGGATTCGCTTACATTGAACGATAAAGATGTTTTAAAAATGCTAGGGGTTACAAACACATCCAATTTGCCAATGTCGACTGAAGGTCCCCTTGTCACATTGGTAGACTTTGTAGAACAAATCAACAATACGAAAAAATTCACAATGGCAACTCAAACAGAATCAGCACCAGATGATCAAGGCATCGACGGTCAACTACGAAGGTTAGATCAAGATTATTTAATGCAACTCGAACACTACAAAAGAAAGACCGAGTTGTCGACCGAAGAAAAGTTCGCACAATACCAAAGAGATGTAGATAGAAGGGCAAACGATGAGATTTCAAGTAAAATTAAATTATTCGAAGAGACCACATTGAATGCAATGAGGTTGGAGGAGAATGCAAAATGTAGAGAACGAATATCCTCCATCAAGGACGAACTTGACAAGGATTACATGAGGAAATGTTCCAGATTAAGTGCTAGAGAGAGGCAAGTCATGGAGAGATTGGAGGCCAAGGAAAAGGAAGTACAAAAGCTACAATACCAACAAAGACAGGAACATCTTACGCGTATGGAAGAACTACATTGTGCACAATCATTATTAAGGAGTGATAAGCTTGAAATAGAACGTTCCAGAAAAGAGTTGGAGGATAGATCCAAAAGACTAGATTCATTACAAAATCAGAACTTAGATTGACAGAAACGCACAATTTGACACCTTGCGACTAAAGCTTGAGAAGGAAAAGGAAAAAGAAATCGATGAGCGAGTTAAGGAAGAATTACAAAAATGGAAAGCGAACCAACCGAAAACCGTACTTTCACCACCCGTTGATAGCGGCGTCAATGTCGCAGATTTACCTTCCACAAATACTTACGCCCAACTAGAGCAAAAATACAACACTACCAAAGACACATTATTTCAGACGGAGTCAACATTGAAATTAATCAAACAGCACCTCGAAGAAACTAGGGATCAAAATAGAAAGTTGGTGGAGGAGAACGTTTCGCTCAAGAGGAACAATATTCCACATCACCACCAACCACAACAAAGACAATTGGATTCCTTTATTGATCCAGTCAACTTGGAATATTCTAATCAACTTGTTCAATCACAACAAACCCTTCAAGAACAAATCAAATCAATAACCTCAAAGCTGAGATTGTCAGAAAACAAATGTAACGACCTGGATAACAAATTGCAGGAGGCCTACCATGAAATAGACGAGCTCAATCAAGACATCCAAGCACTAAAAGAACAGCACGACAAGGACTTGGACGAAGTAAGCATGATGGAGAGGGAACAGGATGAGTTACAACAGGTCCTTGTGGATAAATGCAAACAAGAGCGCATGGATCATTACATGGCATTGCAGACCGAAACAGAGCGTGTGGAACAACTCATTAGACAACTCGAGGAAGAAAAGTTCAAAAACAAGACCATGAAGCATGAAGTCATTGCCAGTCAACAATTATACGAAAAAACAAAACAAGCTTTGGATGCAGCGCTGGACAGATGTCATGTGGAAGCAATCAAAATTGAAACGGACACATCGGCGGACTATTCATACTATTCAAATTCACTACGAAGGACATATCCAGAGCGCGGCATCATTTCACCCAAATCAAACAAAGACAATGGTTACAACAGCGACAATGCAAACATGAGCAGACACGATCATGACGACTCTAGAGATTACATGGATCTGTATTCTGGACAATCAAAAACTCAATCATACAAACCATCAAGCTTTGAACCTTTTAGCAGACAACAACAACAGCAACAACAATACATTCAGGACAACGAAAAGGATCAACACAGGTGGTCACCCAACCATCGTCGCGACCACCATACATCCAATCAGAGCATTGAAAAATACATTGAACAGCCCAAACACACTGAACTAACAGTAAGTGTAGAGGCAGCACCTCCCATTCAATCAACAGCCTTTGTGAAGAGATTTGTAGAACCCACATTCGAAGATAGTCCCAAAGGGACATTCTTAACCTTGGAACCTAGTCCTAATGTTAGCAGAATGGATGAAGAGTACACACCCACCACACCCCACCACTTCCATTCAAATCCTAATCAACAGGATATTGTTGTGCCCATCACTAGTCAACAAATCGTCGATCAAACACAAATCACACCCAAACACGAAACCATAATAGCACCACAATCTCCAATCCAGTCCAAACCTCAAATAAAAGAGCCCATCGAACAATCACCTCCCAAAGTTGAAGTGAAATCAGAGCAGGAACCAGTCGTCATACAAGAACAAGAACAGGTAGCGGAACATGTCGAGCAAGTAGTGGAGACGGAACAAGAGAAGACGACCGTAGAGGTTGATACCACTGCCTCGCCAAGAGTTCAGGTCGAACAAGTAGTAAATCTGGAACCAGATTACTCACACATGAGCGAGATTGAAAGGAGAATAGCAATCAATAGAGCAGAAAGAGAGAGAGAGGCAGCAATGAAACAAGAAGAAGCAGAATCACCAATGTCTGACTATCAGAGTGACGGTGGATTCGACACTGGTCAATATGATGATGCAAATGACTTTGATGGTGGATTTGGTGGTGACGATGAATATATGGATGATGACTTTGGAGGAGGGGACATGGAATCTTTCTAAAGTTTAGTTGTAAAGTTATTTATTTTTTGATACTGGATACTGCCAATGCTAATTTGTTTGCACCTGGTTTGCGGCAATCGCTCAAAGCATTCTTCAAATCCTTCATCTCGTGCTTGATTTGATCCAACACTTCGGGTTCCTTCAAGTTGCTGCGATGATTAACGTCCTTCTTGATGTCATTGAAGGTGTCTGTGGCCTTCTTGATCTCTTCTGCAGTGATGGTGTTTAGCACGATCTTTGTCAATGTTTGTCTGGCCAAGATTTGGATGGTGAGGATGGTGCCCCAAATGCTCTTCTTGTATTCTGGGAATTTTGCAACCAGACCGTTCCATGCCTTTTCGGCACTATCAAAGGTCTCTACAGCTTCGCTCTTTTCTTCGGACAAGAATTTCTCTCCGCTCAACAATTGTTCATACAGGCTGTCGCGGATCCATTGTGGTGGTGATTGTAGACCGGGAACCAAAACCAAGGCAAAGATTGGTAGCAAGAATACGATCAAAGTGAGTAATCCGTAGAAGGCCAAGAATTTCTTTCCGGGGTTGATGATGAAGTCTGGGTATGTTTCATAGTCGAACAAGTTGATTCCGGGTCCACCAGGATTTCCGTACTTGTCAAAGTTTGACCTTTGTTTCTCATCGGAAAGGCTATTTTGTTAATAAAAAAAGTTAAACCAACAAGCGTACATTTCTTTGGATTTTCTGATTTTGATGAACTTGGCTCTGGCTACTTCTGGCTCGTCATCTACGTTCTTGTCAGGATGCCTGGAATAGGTTACTTTGGTAAAAAATTTTCGCTTACATTGTTTGTACCAATCTTCTGTAGGCTGACGCCACCTGTCTTGATGTGGCATTCTTCTCTACACCAAGGACTTCATAAGGATCATAGTCAAAACGTAGACCAACGGGTTCACGGAATACAATCAACAAAGCCATAATAACCACGATCGAAGCTCCGATTCCAAGACCAATGTTAGGTCTGCTCTTGACGTACTTGTACAGATCATAGATACTGGAGCACACACTAAGCACTGCAACCGAGAGGTTGTACTTGAGTTGTGATGACATGATGGGTTGTCTTGTTTAACACAAACTCCGGTTGAGCTTTACATTATATTGTGCCACGTTGAAAGCTCAGCAACAACACAACAAATTAGAGAAGTAAATAGGTCCCCACTAGTTAATTTCAAGAAGAAGAAGCAGTTCCAATGCTTTCATGAAAAGAAAATTCCTGTTTGAAAAAAGAGTGGCTAGAGAAATGGGTTGCTAGCATCTGGGAAGTTTTTGAAGATTCAACCATATCTTTTATCAATGCATGAGATGGGTGATGAAACTCTTTTTTAATACTCTGTACAAATTAAATGATTCATTGTCTCAAACCTCAACCCAGGTTGTAACGTCGTAAACCAAAAGGTGTTAGAGAAAAAGGCTGAATAAATACAAAGGGCACTGATCTCTGAAGTGTTGGTTTTATTCATGTTTGTTGACTGTATCTAATTTCTGCCAACATCCATTTACTTTGATGTAATTTTATAGCGCTGTATTTGTATTTGCATAGCTTCGTTTTATTTCGGGACTGTATTTTGAAAGTAGTTTCGCTACGCATGATACAAGACTCCCCAAACATCACTGTCTTCACTTCACCGTTGTTTTCTAATACGTGTTTATAAGTCCTCTATCATGTTCCTTGTCATCTTCTGATCATCAAATGAAGTGTCGAGATTTTGTAAAGTTGACCAATGTTGCGCCATCCAAAAAACAAAACGTTACCGAGTTAATATGAGCGACCCCAAAAAGATGATCAAGGAAATCAAAGACGACAATATAAAGAACATTGAAGTGGAGGGTTTGTCAACAAAAAATAGTTTAACTAAATTCCATCTGAAGAAGAAGGACGTCCCCAAACAGATAACATGATTGCAGAACCAACATTTGAAGAAGAATATTCCTCAAATGCAAATTCTGTTATACATCTCAAGTTGGGTATGTTACTTTACCTTGGATGTGATTCAAACAAAATCTAGTAAGGGATAGAGAAGACATCTACAACGACGAAACTACATTCCACCCTTTATACACACACCAAATATTTGGTGAAGATGAGACTATTGTTGGGTACAAAGGGTTAAGAATCGACGTCTACTACGTCGCCTCCACCCTGTTTCCTTACATTAGTATGAAGTATGATTCACAAATGGTATGTGAAATGCCCCAGCACACTATGTGACTTTATAGCTCGGAAGAGACGATAAGGACCCGATCCACATTTTAACAAAACAGAAGATTACTTGGACGACTCACGAGGCAATACCGATCGGTCATTCTTTTACAAACATTATGCAGGAATTTGAAAGTGTATGTACTTTTTATTAATTGTACTTAAGTGTTTTCAGCACCTAAATGATAATTTCACTCCCACCTCATTAGGTCAACACGTCAACACGCACGAAGTTGACGACCGTGTGTTTGAAGTGTATAGAGCAAACATTGAAAGCCCTGCTGCGCAAAAGTATCACGAGCGCGTCCAAACGTTTGTTTTGTTCTTTATCGATGCATCGTCCTACATTACTGACGACGATACGAGATGGGAAGTGTTCTTTGTGTTTGAAAAATATAAAAATGTCGACAAAGTGAAATATGGATTTGTCGGATACACCACCGTATATCCATTCTATGCTTACCCAGACACAACGAGAGTTCGCATCAGTCAGTTTCTGATTCTACCTTCATTCCAAAGAAAAGGAATCGGAAGGAGATTGCTACAATCCGTTTATGATTATGGAAAGTCCATTAATTGCATGGAAGTGTGCGTGGAGGACCCTTCTATTGACTTTCAAATGATGAGGGACTTGACTGATCTTGAGAATTATAAACAAGTTGAAAAAGGTATGATTTCATCCACTCACACCCAGTTAAAACATTTAGATGTGGAGTCGGTCAAGTTCAACGAGCAATATTGGAAGGGAATAAGGAGCAAACTTCGAATCAACAAGGAGCAGATACAGAGGTGTTATGATTTGTTGATGTTGGAGAAGATTCGATCAAGGAAAATGTCTGAAGAATGTTCGTTCGTTACTTTCATTTCACGTTAACATTTCTAGTTGTGAAGAATTTTAGGTTGTTCGTAAAAGCAAGACTGTTCAGGATCTTTGACTTGGCTCATGTTATCCAAGACAAGAATGAGCGTATCAAAAGACTGGATGAACTTTACAAGGAAGTAGAGGAAGAGTATATAAAAATATTAGACAAGCAATAAACAGACGGTAATAACAACTTGAATGTATTCACTCCATGTCTTTTATTTGCATTGATTATAGCAGTGGCAGTAGCTTACCAGCACTGTGTAGCTCTTGAACATGACTATTTCCTCCAATGAATTTTCCATTTATCCAAATGTTTGGCACCGTCCATTGCTTTGTTATCTGGAATAATGCATTCTGAAAAATGTTCTTGTTTTCTGACTGATCGATCTCCACTACTTTAACGTTTTGGTTCAAGCTTGAAAACAAACGCTTCGCCATAACACAATATGGGCATAACGTTTTAGAATACATGACGATCTTGTTATTCTTCACGTCATTCAAAATTTGATCTTTAAGTTTATGCGCTATTTTCTGTTCATCTGCAGATAGCTCCCTTGGACCTCTTCCAAACTTTAGGTATAATACAATCAACAGTAAAGCTCCAACCACAACAAAGATTGCCTGCATTTTTCATAACGGTCAACCTTTGTGTGGGAAACAACATCATGTCAGAAGTAAACTTGCTTGATCTGCCAATACAGGACCTTAAAAAAGTACATGATTCATTTGAGGAGGAACTTAAGCAGTTGAACGATTATATGAGGACGCTATCGTCTGCTCTAGAGCGCTTTAGTGTCAGCAACAGCTGCCTAGAACAACTAAAAACTCAGGAGAATGGTATTCCTATTTTCATAGTGCTTATTAACTTTCGCAGGAAGAACTGTTTTGGCACCTTTAACTTCAAGTTTGTATGTACCAGCTGAGATTGAGGACGTAAATAACGTATTGGTCGATATTGGCACAGGATATTTCGTAAAAAGAGTGAGTCCGCCTTTTCGTCTTGCTAACGTGGTAAATAGGATGTAGCCCAAGCACAATCCATTATGCAAAGAAAGATAAAAGAACTAAAGGACACAGTTGAGAAACTACAAGTACGATCCAACACTGAATGTTTATAAAAATATTAACACGAATAGGCGACAGTCACACAAAAGAACCGCCAGCTAGAGACCGTGAAGGAGGCATTCCAGACCAAGATGGCAATGATTCAACAACAACAAGCGAAACAAGCGTCAAAATAAAACATTATTCAGATCAAAATCATCTTACAAATTTTGTCTAGAAGGTTTAAAATTTAAAGGGGCATTCACACACACCTAATCTCGTTTCGATTAGCGATTGTTATATGATTTTACTGGACCGCGACTGACTTGAGCCAAAAAAAACCAGAGCTCTTTGTAACAGCCAGGTCAACCCTTAGTAATTTTAATGTCGACAAGGAGGAGTGACAGATCACCGCCATAGTGAGTTGTTATTATCAATACATTATTGACAAACAAAGTAAAAGAGATTCACATAGGCAAAATTCACCAAAGAAAGTAAGAAGGTCTTCTGGTCACAAAACATACTCTAGCAGCAGCGAGAGCGATTCTTCGACAGACTCGGGCAGGGCAAAATCTAGAAAGCGAAGTGGTGAATTCAGAAACAACGGTGGTGATTATTCAAGAGACGATTATTACAAGAAACAACGCACTTATAGTCCGTCATCGTCATACAATAGACATTATTCGCCTCATTATAATGATAAATATAATAATAGACCTTACTCCGAACAGAGATTTGACCCTAATGGAGGTCAATTCTATAAAGGTCGATCGCCTCCTGACGAGTACGCGTATAAACCACACCCACAAGACAGGTACAGTCAACCACCACCAATGATGCAACCAGGATATCCATCCCACATGTACCCATCTCACCCTCAGGCGAGGTATAATACCATACCGCCGGTACACTATAGTCCACATAATGCTGACAGATATAGGGATCACCAAAGAACAAAACATTTTGATGACTCCCGTTCGAGTAGCCCATCCGTGAGACATACTAGGGACCGTAACTATTATAGAGATGATAAGAGACAGAATGAGCACCACCCCGAACCAAAGTCTGATGCAAAGATACACAAAGAACCAGCGAAAGAGGCCACACCACCACCGCCGCCACCTCCAGTCACACCAACAAAACAACAAACTCCAATCAACCAGCAACCCTCACTGCCAGTCACACCCATTAAAAATCAACTAAGTACCACAAAAGAGTCTCCGCTACAATATGAGAGACCTCCGCAGTCGCCAATGTTTCACTCACCTGCAGCCCCATCGCCGATCACTCCAATGATTTTTACTTCACCAAACAACAATACCAGCTTAATGTCACCGATGAACATTCAAACACCAACAAGTGCCATGAGCGTTAACACGTCAGCATTATTTAGTCAACCCATTGCTTGGATTGATCCAAATGATGATGATGAAATGATTGAAATAAGAAAGTCAATAGAAAGTTCGCAACAAGAGCAACAAAGATCGAGAGAGTTATACGAACTTGCCAACATGGATATGATATCGATGCAATATAAAACTAATGATATGACGATGGAGCAACATGTTGTCCAAGTTCGGTTGGATGCGCTACAGCGTCAAATCGATCGGTACAGTAAGGTAATAGACGATTATCAAACAAGGCAGTTGGCAATCTCCAACACCATCACCCCACCACAAACTTTGTAAAATATAAAATTTAATTTTGTACACTTTTAGGATGATTTGTTCATCGACTGTGCAAACAATCATCAAGAACATCTCCACAATTTCGGAAAGTTAAATATTAATCTCTTGTGGAGTCTCAAATAAACACAATCTTTCAAGTCTTTGTATTTTTTTATTAATTATAACTCATTGTTGAGCCTTTGAATCTTGTCGACCTTACGTGATTGATTTCACCTCATCTTCGACAATGATAGTTTCTAATGGTGGGTTGGGCTCCAACCATAATTGGACGTTCTTAATACGTTCTTCTAGACTAAATTCTTCGTCTAATTAGTAACTTTCTAGACTATACCAGCTTCAATCTTCTCCTTGATGGCATTGTCTTTGTGTTCTTAAAAACACTTAGTCCAAGGTTGTAAGAACTTCTAGTAAAGTACCGTCATTTTTTGTTCAATGCAGTAATATAAAATGCTTACACCGCCCACTATGATTGTTTCATTGTCAACCCTTCATCCTAATACAATAATTATTCTATTTTAAACGAATATATTCTTCTAAACATAGATTTTACTATTAAAAACTTTCAAGATTCAAAGATCAAGTAATAACCAAAAAAATGAACACCACAAACGAGCTTAATATTCAGAACATTATATGTCAAAGAAGGAGCGGTGTAAGTGATGCTTTGTAAAATGTCTCACATAGCAGGAAGATAAAGAGTATCTAGTGCAGTTTAATGGGAATCATGAGGCATCTTGGGTAAAAGCCCTCGACCTTCGATCCCATTCAAATTTCGATAGAGCGCTATTGGAATGCAAGAGCGACGCTATTCAAGTTAGATCTAAAACTATGGATTTTGACTCTATGGACATGAAATTCTAAACAACTTGCATGTTTTAAGATGAAGACTGAGTGATATTGCACACGGTCAATGTACATTTATTATAAATTTGTTTTACTATAACAAACCTATATTATTTTCAATCATCGCATGTTGTGTACTGTACAGAGAACAATTCATTATTTACTGCAGCAATTCAAATTCTCTATTCATCCGCTTTTCATAACGTGCTAAGAAAAAAGGTAAACCATAAACAAGTGTTGCACCAGAAAACAACAATAATGCTTAAAAGTAAAATTACATTTTTACTAGTAAATGTCAAGCATACTATCATCTGCATCTTCTGCTTGTTCTTCATTTTGATTTTCCTGCATATCTTCATCATCGTCATTTGATGCAAACACATTTTGCACCTCTTCCTCTGTAAGTTCCGTTGGAAGCATGTGAAATTCTGCAAACGTATTTAGCTTTGTTTCGCTCTTTATTACAACCTGTATTGAAAGAACACCACGATCGTTGATGCGTATGCAAGAATCTGAGGTGTGTGATAATGCTTTGCTCACCCGCATCAAGTGCGATAATTTGTAAATGTATGAATGGTTTGTATTCGCTTTAAAACTTGTAAATGTTTCCTCCTTGTCATTTAATGTCACAGTTAGATTACCTGCATCCCCGTCCACACTAAATGACAGACGTCCACAATACCGTTGTTCTATTGCAGCCCTCACAGTTAATCTCACACTGTTTTCCATCCACTCCAGCTCATTTAATGCTTCATGCAGCACGGTACTTTTTAGAATTAGTTTAACGTCGGGTGGTCCATTTTCGTTAAAGCGAAAATCTGAAACCATGTTGTCGTCTCCTATGTCCCTGGTTCTGATTTTGCAATCCGTAAGGACCTCTGTTTCCGTAAGTAGTAGAGACAGCGAATTTTCTGGTCCAGGGTAGCATACGTGAACTCCAGTTAAGTTCGATGCCCCGTATAAATTAAGTGCGTCGATTAAATATTGTAGAGGGAATTGAAATTGAACAGAGTTAAGGTCGGCATCCACCGTGAATCTATAGTTTTTGAAAAGGTTGCAACTAAGTTCGACAGACGCAATCATTGACTTGTCCTGCTCCATCGTGACTTTTAACGAATTTTTTGATATATCACATGTGGCCCATTGAATCTCCTTCTTCTTATTATCTTTCGGTGGCATCTTGACAGACGATAGAATCTCGCTGAACATCTTCGCGTTCTGAACCTGCGCTGAGAAGATGTATTCTGAAGGGTTGAGGCTCATTTTTAAATTATGTTCCACGATGGTATGGAACTTTTGATTTGATTCATTACAATTTTGAAACCAACTGCGATTTATATCGCGGAATAATTTTGCTGTGGAAATATCTAAAAACATCCAAGGAATGATCACGAATTTATTGCTTGCTTGCCTATTTATATCGTTGGTTGTTTGCTCCCCTTGGGACAAGTATATATTGGCGCCATCGTCAAGAGATATAAAACCGGTGTCTGTTCATAGCACATTCGGGAAGGTTATCTCACCAGAAGCCGTGCTTTCCCAAAGAGAAGCAACCATTGTCGGTAAAGACTCCTACGTTGTTTACGATTTCGGATTTGAAGTGGGAGGATTTATCAAAATACACACAACAAAAAATACGCCAAACCAAACAATATCATTGGCATTTTCAGAATCCAGCCTGTACATTGGTCCCAATAGTGATGCTTCTAATGGAGGGTCCGGTCCGGATGGGGCTCTTGTAGTAAACATTAATGCACCCACCACCTACACGGCACCAGAAGAGTCCCTGAGGGGAGGATTCCGCTATTTAACCGTCTCCTTACTTTCAGGAGGGGAAATGTCCTTCGATTCTATAGAACTAATCTATACTGCCTGTCCTAATATGATTAACTTGCGCAACTACACCAATCACTTTTATAGTAGCGACGAACTTTTAAATCGCATATGGTACGCAGGGGCCTACACACTACAAACAAACACCATATCCAAGAAACAGGGCAGAGTATGGGGACCTCCATCATCTGGATGGCGCAACAATGCACTCGTAGGCACCAGAGGCGACAGCATTATAGTGGATGGTGCCAAGAGAGATCGCACCATTTGGCCAGGCGACCTTGGTGTTTCTTTAGATACCGTATTCGTCAGCACTAATGACGTAGATTCAATAAAAAACACAATAGATACTCTATATGACTTTCAAAAAACGAGTGGTGAATTTCCATTTGCTGGTCCTCAAGTTAATTTTTACGGAAGCGACACCTATCACATGTGGGCGTTAGTTGGTACATACAACTGCTATAGTTACACCAACGACAAGAATTGGCTGAAGGGTGTTTGGGATCGTTATAAAACTGGTGTCAAATTTGTTTTGAATAAATTCAGTTCTAATGGCTTGTTGTTGGTTACTGGAGTCGCAGACTGGGCGAGAATAGGTCAAGGAGGGGAGAACATCGCCGCTAACAGTCTTATGTACAAGGTACTCGTGGGAAGTGCAAAGCTTGCATCAGAGATTGGTGATAAAGAATACGCATCAGAATGCACAAGCAGGGCTGCTAAATTAATTGTTGCAATAAACGAATATTTATGGGTCCCTGAGAGGGGAATGTATCGTGATAATCCAAAGAGTACAATGTTTCCTCAAGACGGAAATTCATTAGCGGTCATTTACGAAATTGCCAACCTAACTCAATCCCAAAGCATCTCAGATCAGTTAGAGAAAAACTGGAATCAATTTGGTTCTCGTTGTGTAGAGAAGAACAATAACATTAATGGGTTCCCAAGTTCGATTGAAGTGCACGCTCATTACAAGGCAAAGAAGACTGAACGAGCTTTGAACTTGATCAGGAGACAATGGGGATACCAACTAAATAGTAAATTAAGTACAAATAGTACATTTTGGGAAGGTATGAAGGAGAATGGCGAATTTGATTATTCTGGTTCATACATGAGTCACGCCCACGGTTGGTCAACTGGTCCAACCTCTGCTCTTACTTTTTATAGTTTAGGTCTCAAGATTGACGGTAACGATTTTGTAGACTGGTCATTTATCCCACATGTTGGTGATTTGAGTTTTGTCGAAGGTCAAATTACGAACTCACTCGGGTCGTACAAAGCAAATTGGTCCCTACAGGATGGTGTATTTAATGGCCTTGTAAAGGTTCCTAAAGACACTAAAGGTGAGATTGGAATTCCATTAATAAGCAAGGGTTGTGTTATCAAGATTAATAATGAAACGGTGATGACTGGCGGTGCAATTGTACATCCTAAACTCAAAATTTCAATAGATGAACATTTTGTGTATGTACACGATCTTCAGGAACGAATGTACGAAATAAAAGTTTGGAATTAATAATTTACAACATTATTGGTTAACCTTCATTATTTATCTGTGGCCTTTTTTCCTTTCACCTCGACATATTCAAGGCTTGTTTGAGTTCTCACCTCAACCATTCGTGACAACTTCGATAAGACATCAATGCGATGCTAATAGAGTAGTTGTTATGGTTTTGATTCAAGCATTTCCAGCATCCATGTCGTAATTTGATAGATGTGCTCTGATGTCAGCTCATGATGTGCATAAGCCACATTTAACTGCTCCTCTAGGGCTCCTCTACTAATTTCTTTTTCATAGATTGCATTTCGTAAGAGTACACGGGACGCTGTGCTTGATCTTGGATCCTCTTTCAAAAGACCATCGCCATCAATAAAACCTTCTGTAACACATTCATGATAAAACTGTTCACTAGTCTCCTTTGAAACATTATCAACGCGGTCCTTCAACCACATTTTAGTGATGGGGAGCATGGCTGCTTCAAACATGATGACTGCATTTTGTCTATGTAAGTTTGGACCTAGTTTATTGGCAGAAGCTATAATCTTTTGAACAACATGACCAATAACGGATTCACTGGCCCAGTTATGATCATTGACCATGTACAAAAAAGCTGTTGGCGGTACAGGATATATGTTTTCCTCTGATTCCAAAATTTTTGGATCAAATGAACTAACTCTCTGTGGTTTTAAAGATTTTGGTTCCGTCAACAGAGCTTTATAGTCTCCTGTGCTTATTTGCACTATATTTGCGACTATAGGGAGGGCGCGACTAAGGATACTAGAAAAAGATCCTCCACTACTGGCACCAATCGAGAACAACGGAGGACACATGGAGAGTGTTTCTTGGGTGTAGTATTCGCTATACTCTCTTTCGCAGAATTTTTGAAGGGTTGGAGTGACTCGTTGTATGTCGCGATTTGATTGACCAATAGAACTACCATCCCAACAACCAGAGTTTGTATCTTGACTCGTAAATGCTATCACACTTAGTCCGTGATGAAGAAGTACCCTCACAATCCTTCTCTCTTCTGGTAGTGAAAACCAGTGAGTTCCATCATGACTACATCCGTGCAACAAAATTACCAGACCTTTCTCGGCTTTTTTTGTCCTCTGCCAAGATATCTGAACCCTTTCCATGTTTTCGATTATTGGTGTAATTTCAATCTCCTGGCGAATTTGTTTCATAAATGATTCCTGCCATCTATCCATATTCTTTCCAACTTTTACTTCCTTCTGACTTTTACCTTGATGTCGCGTAACGTTTTTGAATATCATAGTGAACATAAGTATTAACAAGAGCACAAATAAAAGACCTTTCAATCCAAACTTGTGATATTTGTGAGCAGCCATTGCATATTGTGGACTGTTAAGAGGACCTTGGAGAACAAAACAGTATGTGGAAGATGTATCGGCGGAGGAACGAATGTGGATTTAATCAACCAGGATGTTTTATTATTAGGACCACAAAACATGAATACCAACGCAATTTTTCAAGCGCTTCACGATTATAATGGCACGCCCGAAAACAACTGTTTGAGCTTCAAGAAGGGAGACAGACTGAAGGTGCTGCACCAAAAGAGCAATACGTGGTGGTGGGGCGAATTAGACGGAAGCAAGGGTTACATTCCCGCAAACTTTCTCGTCCCAACAAAATCGCAAACGGAACCGAACCAGAACAATGATGATCAAATAAATGAATTAAAAGCTCAACACGCCCAACAAATAAAAAAGATGCAACAAGAGATTTCTCTATTAAAAGATAGTGTGGAGGCACACCTAACAAGAATACAGAAAACCGAAGCAGAAAATGCAATGCTGAAGGATGAAATTAGGAAGAAGGATCTCGACGTAAATGCTTTTTACAACATGCAGCGGAAACTGCTAAAAGACAGGGAGAGAGATAAGTACAACTCTTAATTACAAGAATGGGTTTACGTAGTTATTTCTGTTTTCTTAATGTTTCAACAAAGTTGTCAATTGCGATGGGCCACGCCTGTTCTTCTGAAAACTTGGATAAGTCATCCCCGACGGTCATCACAAAGTCAAAAAATAGATCCCATGTGTCTTTTTGGATGGCCTTCTTGTAGTCATTTTGAATAAAGTCGCACCATTCATTGATGTACTTGTATTGTTCGTTCATGAGGACCTTCCAAGTTGGAACTGCATATTCAACACTAATGACTTTTTGACCTTTTTCCTAAAAAACATTAGTTGATTACAACGACCCTCGCTCACCTTCATGTAGTCAAAAGAATAAGAGTACAGAGCTTTGTACTCTGTCTTGTCCGCAGATTTTATTATATCGTTCTTCCATTGGGGAACGATTTTTTTAAGTTGAGTAAGATTTGTTACCTTGAAATTAGAGAGGTTACTAAACTCTTGTCTTGTTAGCTTGTATTGTTCTTTTGCCTTTAACTTGAACATTATAATTAGAATGCCGACGTCTTCAGGGTCTATATCAATGTCCTCGGCAAGTTTCATTATGCCCTCTCCCTTTTAAAATAAGATTACTTATATTTTACTTAGACTCACCCCAATGTAATCCTTGTCAGTCTCATTTTCGTGGGCATCTATAGAGCTGTACTGCTCAAACAGCTGTTTGAGATTATCACTGTCATCACTTTGAATCGGGCGAACGTCACTTGTTGACTTAGTGGTTGTATCGGGTTTTCTAGCAGTAGTTGTTGTTGTTGTTGTTGTTGTTGTTGTTGTGTTGGATGGTGTTGAGGTAACAACAGGTGTTTGTTGTGTATTTGTTATTTGCTCTGTTGCTTTTGCCATTGCCTTTTGCTTCTTCTTCTTGCTACTTCCATTGCCCATGTTTGTTTTGTGTTTTTCGTTGAGCCAACTGAACCCGCACAAAAGAAAACAATCAAAGAACTGTCACTGATGTCCAACATTTATGTTCCTTTTAAAGATCGTTCAGAATGGAATGATGTAACACCCATTGAGCAAGATGATGGCCCTAATCCCGTTGTACCAATAGCTTATACTGATAAATGTATGATTAAACAAACATTACTCTGACTGACACGCAAAAGTCAGGGACACAATGAATTACTTCAGGGCAGTATTGAAAAACAATGAAATTAGCGAAAGAGCCTTAGCACTTACGGATGAAGTTATTAACCTGAACGCGGCAAACTACACAGCATGGTATTACAGAAGAGTAATTTTATTTGCTCTTGGGAAGGATCTCAAGGAAGAGATGGAATACACAGATGCAATGACGGAGGAAAACCAAAAGAATTATCAAGTTTGGTACCACAGACAAGCCATTCTTGAAAAATCTCGTGACGTCGGTTCCGAACTTGAACTAGTTGCAAGAATTATAAGCGAGGACAGCAAAAACTACCATGCATGGGTGCACCGTCAATGGGTGGTGAAAGAATTCAATCTTTGGTCGGGAGAGTTGCAATACCTTGATGGATTGATCAAGGATGACGTTAGAAACAATTCTGCATGGAACCACAGATTCTTCGTCATTTCACACTTGGATCCCTCATTATCCGACAAAACCAGATTAGAAGAAATCAAATATGCTTTCACATCGATAAACCTGGCACCAAACAACGAAAGCCCATGGAATTATGCAAAGGGCGTCGCGAGTGCAAAAGGAGGTTCGGATGCAGCATATCAAGCACTGAAAGAAGGAGCGGAGGCCCTGTTAAAGAGAGCTCCGGTAAATCCCTTTGGACATTATGTACTGTTGGACTGTTGCACACGATCTGGAACAAATCAGGATCTCGAGCGTGGCATCGTTTTGTGCGACAATCTTGTCAAGTTTGATGGCATCAGAAAAAAGTACTGGGAGTTTAGAAAGCAAAAGTTGTCGAAAGACTTGGCTCATTAAAAGTGTATTATTCTTTTCATTTCTTTGATTGATTCTCTTGTTTTGGCATAACTTGATACACGCCGTTTCAGCGAAACTTTGTTAAAAGCATCAGGCCTGTTCGAGATGATACATAAAACTATCAAAAACAATCATGCCAATGCCAACACCGAAAACTGACCGCAGAACTCAGGTTCAACCGTTAAACACAACAAATGTTCAAGTCAATAATAATACCACACCGCCGCCACTGAGGGTGAAATTGATAGTGGCATGCATCATGTCGATTGGATTAATGCTTTGGACAATAATAGCAGCGATAGTCACCATAACGTTAACAATCACACTGCTCGATGCAAATTTTAAGGCTTGCATAATCACATACACGGTTGTATGGTTTTTGTGGGTCTTGCTTTTGGCTTTCACACTCGCTCACTTGATAGGCTTGATAAGATACTTGATTACATGCAACAGAGAGCAGCAAGTAACTGAGGTGGTGGTGACTTCGTCACCTGGTCAGAAAAATATAACACAAAATGATCTAGTTAGAAAACAACAGTCATCTGTATATTATGTCGATACTCTACGATGGGAGAGCTCCACTCCAACCCTTTTGAGTCCTGTATTCTAATTAAAAAATTTTTGATAAAGTTAATAGCCTGGTTCAGTACTTTGACTTGTTAGTATCACGCCATTGGCAGTCAATCGAAAGATGGTAAAGTTTTTGATCATCATATTCGGTCTTCTGTTTTTTTGGGATTATGACAATTTAATTTTTACAACGATACCAAATTATGGTTTGCTATTATTAACTTTGGGGAATTTCCAGGTGAGTAGTTTGTAGATTGTTTGACGACTACCAGTCTCATAGATCTTCTTACAGTAGCATTACTACAAATATCTGATGACAGGAATTTGAAAATATACATAATCGAGTCCGAAACGTCATTACACCATGTAAAGTCCATTCTCCATTGACTTGCCATTTGTGTTCAAAGTGTGCAAGTCGATGGGCACATTGCTCACATACCGATTGCTAAAACATAACCTTGCATTACTTGAAATATAGGAAGATTAGAAAATCTTAGTTTATTTTTTGGCGCCTAAAGTTACAAAATATAAGATGAACAGGCTTGGTACTGCCACTGGTAGGCTGATGACAGCCATGCCTGTCGGTACGGCATTCGGAATGGGGAGCATGGGAATGGGTGGAGGTAGACCACCAACAAAGGTTCAAGAAGGAGAGTATACCCAGTATGTATATTCACTTTTAGCGGAAAAGAAATACGATGAAGTCATTTTCATCCTACAATACCAACTTCAATTTTTTCCGGATAGCAGGGCTGCTCTGTCTTTATTGGCCTACTCTTATTATATGAGTCAAGATTTTATAAATGCCTCACAAACGTAACTTTGAAATTCAAAGGGATATAACAAACTCTATTAGGTATCATTCATTAATTAAGTTATTTCCAGATGTAGAAGAGTATAGGATATATTACGCCCAGTCTCTTTATAAATCAGGATCTTTCTTAGATGCTTCTAAAGCTTGTGCAGGTATAGAAAGCGACGAACATTCTCAACGAGTACAAAAACTTCAAGCTTACATCCATTATGAAGCTGGTGACATTGTTGCTACGAAAGCCCACGCGGAAAAATGTCTTCAAGGTGATCCTGATACCATGGTTCTCCAAGGATGTATATTATATAAAGAAGAGAGTTATGAGGAAAGCAGAAAGAAGTTCCAAGACGCTCAAAACGTTTTAGAGTACCAATCACATGTAACTTATAATATTGCGCTATGCAGTTTCCGTCTTAGACAGTATACTGCAGCACTTAAAACCATACAAGAAATCAACGAAAGAGGAATTAGAGAACATCCAGAACTTAGTGTTTGCAGTACAACCGATGGATATGAAATGAGAAGTGTAGGAAATAGTCAGACATTAAGAGAAACAGGGCTAGTCGAATCTTACAACTTGAAATGTGCTATTGAATACAATCTAAAGAATTATGAAACAGCACTTGATGCTCTTAAAGACATGCCCCCAAGAGCAGAGCAGGAACTCGATGCAGTAACACTGCACAACCAAGCTCTGTTACAAATGGACAAAGAGGCGACAATAGGATTCAAGAAGATGAAACATTTAATTCAAAATCCGCCATTCCCACCAGAGACTTTCGCTAATCTACTTCTACTTTACTGCAAACATGGTTACTATTATCTTGCAGCAGATATATTGGCAGAAAATGACCATCTCTCTACTAACTACCTGACTCCTGAACTATACGATTTCCTTGAGGCAACAATAACTGCTCAAAATTCTCCTGAAGAAGCGTTTAGAAAATTCGACGATTTGGCATCTAAGCACATCGAACAATTAAGAAAGCATACAAAAGTTCTTCAGGACGCTAGACATCATATGGACAAGGACTTGATGAAGAAAGCTTTGAAAGATTATGATGAGGCTCTTGATGCATACATACCAGTACTGATGAGCATGGCCAAGATTTATTGGGATGCTGAACATTTCGTTATGGTTGAAAAGATTTTAATGCAAAGCATCGAATTTTGTAGCGAGCACGAAACTTGGAAGCTAAACATGGCTCATGTTATGTTCATGCAAGAAAATAAGTTCAAAGAAGCAATTAGCTATTATAATCCGATTGTTAGCAAATCTAAAGACCATCTACTTCAAGTACCTGCAATGGTGTTAGCAAATCTTTGTGTATCATACATTATGACCAGTCAGAACGAAGAAGCAGAGGAATGGATGAGGAACATAGAGAAGGAGGAAGATCGACTTGGTGGCCGTCAGGAGAAACAAAGTCTCCATTTGTGTATTGTGAACCTTGTTATTGGAACACTGTACTGCTCAAAGGGACACTATGAGTTTGGTATTAGTAGAGTAATGAAGAGTTTAGACCCCCTCCCAAAGAAAATAATGACAGATACTTGGTTTTACTCGAAGCGATGCTTCTTGTCTTTGATCGAAAATTTAGCAAAACATATGATCACAATCAAAGATTCTGTAGTTGCTGAAATAATAACTTTTTTGGAGTCGGCCCAAGCAAATGGTAGAAACATAACGACCACGTTAGCCTTCAATGCTGCTGGGGCGAGTGACGCAACAAATACAAGTTCAGGAGTAATTCTAGATGCCAATGATAATGAAAGCGACAGAACAGTTGCCCAAGAAGCGAGGATGTTGAAGAGGATGTTCTTAAAACTAGCTGAATAAATTAAGTATAGGTTTTGATCATCTAAATGTTGTGGTTGAGTCTAACAATAAATAATGGAACCAAAGACGAAATATCAACGTCTAGAAGTTGTTATATCAGACAATGTCGCCGAGGTTATTTTGAATACACAATACAACTCTATGGACTCCGAGTTCTTTCTCGAAATTGGAAGGGTTTTTAGAGAGATGGACGAAAACCCAAATGTATTCGTGGTGATATTATGGTCGAGCGGAAAAGTATTCAGCTCAGGATTGAACCTAAAGATAGCACCACAAATGTTAATGGGTACAGAAATGGACCCTTCATCAAGTCCAGCGATGCAAAATTTATTCTTTTATAAAGGCGTGACCGTATGGCAACAATGCATCACGCAAATCGAAGAATGCAAGAAACCTGTAATATGTGCATTACACAGTTTGGTTCTTGGTGGCGCCGTTGATGTTGCGACAGCATGCGATATAAGATTATGCACAAAAGATGCAGTTTTTTCCATAAGAGAGACAAAAATAGGTCTCGTGGCTGATTTGGGGACTTTACAGAGAATCACACCACTGGTCGGAAAAGCTTTTGCTCGCGAAATGGCCTTCACCGGTGGTGACTATGACTCTGCAAGAGCTCTGCAGCACAACTTGGTCAATGCCGTCTACGACACGAAGGACGAATTAATGAAGTCGGCCAGAATCATGGCCGCAAACATTGCTTCTAATTCACCACTCGTGGTCCAAGGTACAAAAAAAGTTCTACAGTACGCAGAAACGCACGACACAAAGGACGCACTAAACCAAGTGGCCCTATGGAACAGCGCGCTCATGAAGAGCGAAGACTTGGGAGAAGCCATCACCAGCTTCATGCAAAAGAAGAAACCACAATTCGTCAACAGGTTGTAAAATAAATTTATTTGATTACAATAAATCGGGTGCTTGGTTGTCCAAACAACGATTCAAATTGAACGCTGCGCTGATGACTGCCAAGTGAGTGAATGCCTGTGGGAAGTTACCCAGCGCAACTCCACCAAAGCTCATCTCCTCGCTATACAATCCCAAATGGTTGCTATAGGTCATCATTTGCTCAAACATCAATTGACTCTCCAACAAGCGCTTCTTGTCTGTCCTTCCCGCTCTCGTCAACGCCTCGATCAACCAAAAAGTACACATGTTGAACGTTCCCTCGTCGCTTCCGCCGAACCCATCGTCAGTCTTGCTGACGTCGTATCGATACACCAAACTGCTGCTCACCAGTCCTCCCTTGTTGGGTGGTTTGTTGATGGCATCGATGGTCTTCAACATGCGAGGATCGGTGGGGGAGCAGAACAACACCAACGGTAATATCAACGCCGATGCATCCAGCGTGTCGCTTCCATAGTATTGAACGAACGCTTGAATGTCCTCGTTCCATCCGTTCTTCATAATGTCCTCGTAAATGTTATCTCTGGTCTTCAGCCACACTTCTCTGTTGCTGGGGAAGCTTCGCTTATCTGCCAACCGAATGGCACGATCCAATGCCACCCAGCACATGACCTTGCTGTACAAAAAGTGTTGCTTTCCTCCTCTCACTTCCCATACTCCCTCGTCTGCTCTGTGCCAATTCTTGCACACCCAATTCACAATCTTGCGCAGGTAGGTCCATAGATCGTAACTGATCGGAGATCCATACTTGTTGTATAGGTAGACTGCATCCATCAATTCTCCGTAAACGTCGAGCTGTAATTGATTGTAGGCGCCGTTTCCGATGCGAACTGGCTTCGAGTTCTTGTAGCCGCTCAAGTGATTCAATTCTTCTTCCTGTAGGTGATGGCTTCCATCGATTCCGTACATGATTTGTAGCGGTGGAGTGGGATCGTCTTCGTCTGCTTCTTCTTTGGTCATTTCGTGACATCTTGCTTCGAGGTACAACATGAATTGTTTGGCCTCTTCCGTGAAACCAATCCTCAAGAAACTGTACAGCGTGAAACTAGCATCCCTTAGCCATGTGTAACGATAATCCCAATTGCGAACGCCTCCAATGTGTTCTGGGAGACTGCATGTTGGAGAGGCGACGATGGCTCCTGTGGGTGCGAACGTCATGAGCTTTAATGCAAGAACGCTTCGATGCACCATCTCTCTGTAACGTCCTTGATAGGTGCATTGCTTTAGCCATTGATGCCAATAGTTGACCGTCTTGATGAATAGCCAGTCGACAAGTTTGTTCTGTTTGACTTCTGTTTTTAACTCTTCGGCTTGCTCTAGTACGGTCGACGCTCTCACGTTGGATGGGATCTTGATCTGCTTAAAGATGAATGTGACCGTGCTTCCTTCGGATAGCGAGAATTGGCTCACTACTCCTGATCCGCAATCTCCTTGGTTCTTTTCTCTCTTTGTTTCCTTCAAGGGCACGGAAGAGTCAAGTTGACAGCACATGTTCTTGCTACGGAAGACGGCTCTCTTTGAAGACTTGCTGACATCGAGTGAGTGTTCGTCTCTTGCATAGTTGAATGCTGGGAAGCACTCCATGGTAAAGTCCAAATGACCATGAACCACTTCCAATCTTCTAACAATGTAGTCGTAGTTTTGTGCGTCCTAAAAAGTATAAGAATGTTTGATGCGAATTGAACTTTACCTTTTGTGTGGCTGCTGATGGAGGAGCAAGGTTCTTTGCGTTTTTATCGATAAAGGCAAAGTTAGCAGTGGATCCGCTGGGTGTGCTTGGAGTGGCGCCTCTGCTACCTGGAGTAGGTGCAAGATCGCCCTCAGATAAACTTGAGCATGAAGAAATGAGACTCTCCTCTCTCTTTTGTTTGTTTTGGAAATAATTGCTAGTCGCACCACCACGGATCACGGGCATAAAGTCTACAAGTTGTCCGACACCTTGTCCAGTCAAGAATCTGGTCACGAGCAAGTTGGTGTCTGGCCTAGTAACGGTTTAGGTTACGATCAAAAATCAAATACTCACCAGTAATGTTGTTTTGTTGTAACGCCCTCTGTATCGCATTTTACCGAGAAGTGACCTCCTTTGTTGAAGTCTAATACTCTCGCGAACACACTGGGGGAATTAAAATGTGGGAAGCAGCACCAATCAATACTCCCGTTTGTGCCCACTAATGCAGATGTTTTCATGTTACCAATCAAACCGTAACTATCTATTGGTAGATACACTTCCGGTGGTGCTTCATCGGAAGTTGTGGGTTTAGAGCTATGCTTGTACATATTGGCAGCTTGGTCTGCCTCAGATCCAAGCCCCTGAAGGATATTTTTTAGGTCCTTTACTTCTGACATGATCGATGAGAGCTATTGATCTTTGTTATGTTTTTGTTGTCAATGGTTGACTGGTAAGTTAATAATAGGAGTTAAATCGCAGCCTTGGTTGATAGATAATCGTTTACCAGTTCATTACACAACCTGAAACATTTCATCTGCCACTAAAATGAGTTTGCCGATTTGGACCAAAGTATGACATATTATGCGAATGTGTCGATATTGGTGAGGAGCTTCAAGTACCTCTAGTAATCTCGTTGATTCTGGATTCATTCAACTAGATTCGAACCAGAATTGAAGTAAATAGATTTTACCTCTGAGTATTCAAAAAATCAAAATCAAAGCCAAAACTAAAGCTTTATTGTGCGATGCGCATCAAAGAAATACATTGAAAACAAACAAATCATTGAAACGGATATATCTGCAATTAAACCATCGAAACAAATAAGCACACGGCCACAACTGTAATAATATACCTTTTCAAACTTGAGTTTTGTTATTTTCTTTCAACATCTGCATCGATAGTTTTGGAATCAGTATCGCCTCACTTGCACCACCAATTCTCAGAGTGTGATGTGTATTTCCCTGGCCATTTCATAATATCGGCTACATCCTGTAGTATTTTGGAAATTATGTTCGAGTCATCTTGTTAGATGGTGAAAAGAATACCTAAATATGTTGGCTAATTCCGATCCACGCACCATACATCTCATTCACAGATATTCCTTGGGCTGCATCTGCTTGTGACCATCCCTAATAAATGCTCGCAACAAGAATTCGTAATTGATTTTTTTCAGGTGCATGGTATATTGTGGGCAGATAGTTTTAGATATTCTTTCTCTTTGTTATTAGTATCACAGCCCTCGACTTTATGTCCCTCCTTCGAGTTATTTTTGTACATTTTGCTATGCCTAACAAATGTCCAAACTATTTATCCAATATTCTCTGTTTCTTAGCTGAGAAACATTGTATGGAACTTCTTTTCCGGTCAGGGTTGACCCAATGACACTTTTCTTCACATTCAATCTTACAAAGATCGAAGATGTCTGGATTCAACAATATATTGAAGCTCCTGAACTACGGAGGTATTGCCGTTGCTGTAGGTGGTGCGGTATGTGCTTCGTCCTTATACACTGTCGATGGTGGACAGCGCGCGATTATATTCGATCAATTCCAGGGTATCAAAGACGATGTAGTTATCGGTGAAGGTCTACACTTCAAGATACCATGGCTAAGACAGCCAATTCTATTTGATATCAGACTTCGTGCTAAGTTAATCCCCACAAGAACCGGAACAAAGGGTATGTCTTTTTAACATTCGCATATCTTACTTGATAGATCTTCAAAATGTTAACATTACATTGAGAGTACTTCACAAACCAAGAGAAGATAAACTCCCCCAAATCTACAAGAGCTACGGTGTCAACTATGACGAGAGAATTCTTCCATCCATTGGAAACGAAGTAATGAAGGGTGTCGTCGCACAATACAATGCTGAGGAATTGATCACACGTCGTGAGCAAGTCAGTCAAGAGATCAGAAAGAAGATCACAACCATAGCTTACGAGAAGTTCAACTTGGAGCTTGTTGATATTGCTATTGTAAGTTGTTTCACAATCAAGTTCATTTCTCTAACGGTCCAAGACTGATTTAACTTTTGGTAAAGAGTTTACATATGCTGTCGAACAAAAGCAGGTCGCCCATCAAGAATCAGAAAGAGCTAAATACATTGTAAGAAAGGCTGAGCAAGAGAAGACTGCAAGCATCATTCGTGCAGAGGGAGAATCCGAAGCAGCCAACTTGATCTCAATGGCACTAAATGACTCCGGAGAGGGTTTGGTTGAGTTGAGAAGAATCGAAGCCGCAAAGGACATTGCCAATACATTGTCAAAGGGAAGAAACATCACTTACCTTCCAAACAATGCAAACTATTTATTCGCAGGTCCAGGTGGCCCAGGCGGTGCACAACCCAACGTTCAGAACAGCGACAGAAGTGGAAAGGATCGCAAATAAACTGAAAAATAAAAAACAGTAAATTAATATTTTATTTCATGTAATCTTATCAAGTTTTGGACTTGGGTCAAACATGTAGTTGAAGGCAAAGTTATCTCTGCTCAGCGCCTTCAACACCTGTTCTTTATTGTGACCTTTGGCAACCTTTAAAACATTAAGCTCAGCCTTCAACTTGGCAGCTTCCTCTACTGCAGCGTGCAAATCTCTCATAATCACATCAAGTAGTTGTCTCTTCTCGTCCACCACCTTCTGCACCTCCTCCAATCGTTGTAAATTGAATTGTAGAGAATTTTGGGTGTGATTAAATGTTTGATTGAGACTTTGATTCTTGTCATTGGTGCTGCTCATTTTCGCTTGAAGCCTCGGCATGTCCAGCGCCATCTTTGCTCCTATCGACAACAACTCGGCCAGATTAGAATCCGACTCCACTCCACATCTCTGACAAGCATTCTTTTTGGTCTGTTCGATCGAACGATCCAACTGTTGCGACCAATTATTTCTAGTTTCTTCCATATCAAAAAAGATTTCAACTTTCATCACATCAGCCTTGTAGTAGCTAATTAACCGAATGCCACAATTCGGAATCACATCACACGAAGCACAAGCCAAAAATATCAACGGAGGCGTGTTATTTTGATTGTGCGATAGTTCTGGATAGTTGATTTGTTGCTGCTGCTGCTGCTGCTGCTGTTGTTGTTGTTGTTGTTGTTCGTGGGTGGGTTGACCTACGTTTTCGTCCACCAACATGACCATATCATTAAACAAGCATGCCATGCGTGGATAAGACTCTCCGTTGTTAATGACGGCGTTGACGCTGCTACTTTCGATGAGTTTTCGATGAGGCTGTATGATTTGGTCCATGTGATCTCCCAAACTTGTTTGTAACCGCTGAAGCACCCTTGCATTTTCTGATTGTCTTTTTCTGTCGTTCACAAAGTTTGCAATTTTGATCATGTTCGAAAGTGCTGTCGTTAGTTCCGCATAGTCGACGTGATCCGGTGGCGTCCTCTTTATTAGTTCCGCCAACAATAATTGATACCTGGGCTATCACAAGTTAAACGGGTGCGAACGTTTCACTTACAATTCTTTGTATGGGCTGAATCAATAAACTCATGAGAGAAGCCGCATTGTGCGTGGTATATACTTTATCCAGAAATTGTGCATACTTTTTATTTTTTAAAAGTAATTGATCGTTGACTTCATTGCACAGATCAAAGTTATTGACGTATTCGGTGTAAATCTTTAAGAAGGGACTCATCTTGTTAAAAACAGCGCCGATGCGTGCATGTGTGGCGTCGTCTCTTTTCATCTCTTCTTCCAAGAATTTTCCGAGTTCATTATGTACGTTGAGGACTTGATCGATGGTTCCAAACATTGCGTTTAATTCTTCGGGCTTCAAAATCTTCTTCTTGGTGATGGGTTTTACAAAGTTCTAAAATGTCAAGTGTCACGATAAATCATCTCTTACGTCCACTGTTGAAATTAAAGTGTTCTTATAAGCAATTTCGGTCGACTCAATCTCCTGTACTACATTCTTACGGATGCGTGGATCTCTTAGTGATGGATCGGACTTTAAGTACTCTGAGCGATCGTTAGCATTAATGAAATTAAAGTTCGTACCTTCTAACCTCTTCCACTTTAACTTTCTCGAAAAATCAGCCTCGATTACCTTGGCCGCCTTGATCTTGATCTGTGCCACGGAAGGATCTTGCTTAACGATTGCATTCACGTTCACAGGCAAGTTTAATACGTCCTGAACATTTTCGTTATTCTTAGATTGCAACATGCCTAAACCTCTTATTGATCCTAATTGTTGCTGCATCATTTGTATCAACCCACCACTCTTGCGTTCCTCTTCAGGCTTGACATGTTCTGATGGTTTTACGTCCACCTGTTTTACTTCTGCTGGTTTGATATCTATGGGCTTTGTTTCGACTTGTTTGTGATCGGCAACCAATTCTGTATTTGGGAGAACTGGCTTTGATGAGCGACGTCCGTGAGGTATGGGTGGTAGTGGTTTGCTACTGGTGTTGGCCTCGGCCTCAGACATGAGGTTCTCTAACCTCTTCCTAATTTCTGAGTGGGTCACTAGTGAAGATTTTCTTGGTGACGCTTCAGCCACAGGTTGGATGATGGATATGTTCTCATTAATGTTATTGCGAAGAAGCACCGAAGGTATTCTCCTAACATTGCTTGTCTTTGTAGTGGGCGGATTATCGTCCAACTCCAACAATGTAAAATCTGCGCTCTTAGAACGATCGATGCTATCGACAACATCCTGGTTTTTTTTCGCACGATCCAAGTGTTGTTGCTGTATTTGCTGTTGCATTATCATTGTACTCATGTTAGTGGGTGGTATTGTTGAGCTTGGTTGCTGTCTTGTTTTGTAGTTCTTTTCCTTGAACTTGAATGCCAATTCTTGTTTCTTCTTCTCCTCCTCCTGCTGGCGTTGTTCTTGTAGTTTGGTGAATTGTGCTGTTCTGAATTTGACGCTGTTTGTCGATGGTGTGTCCGTTAATGTGTTCCTCCTAGTAACTCCACTTCTAGGAGAAATGACAGGTGGCGATGTGACATCGTTCTTTGTCTGCTCTTTTTCTTTTTTAATGTCCTGTTTCTCTTCTGGTACCGTGTCTTCTTTCCCACCATCAACCTTCTGCTCTTTGTTCTCATCTTCCTCTCCAACTCTAACACTATCCACCGCATCGATAGTACGTGGTGACGCCAATTTTTGCTCACTTTCTACCGTTAATAAAGCATTCCCAACATCCGGTTCATGTTCTTGCTCTGTCGTCTGTTCTGCACCATCTAAAATCTCCTCAGGTAGCGGACTGTTAGGTTGTCCTATATTTAGATAAGTGTATGGTACATAACCGAAATCATTTGGATTTTCTTGGTTTCGGCAAAGAACCCATTCAGGGTTATCCAGCGATAAAACGTCAACTACTTGTCCTGCTATACATGCTAATTCGTCTTCAGTATTTGCTTGGTAATCATATAGTACAACCGCAGAATCAGGCTTGGGCCTTTCCTGGTCCCCCATCATAAGAGTTTGCGCAGAGATGTCATACGTCATCTATAATTATTAACTTACAACATCAATGATCTAAAGTAAAACGGTATTTCCACTTGCGCATTTTAATCTTCGCAGTTATCATAAAATCTGTTATTAACTGATAGAATGGGAGCGCCTGTGCGAAAGTAAAAAACGGGTCATAAAAAAATGACCTCCACGATAATATACTTTACTGCTATGACCAGTACCTATATCAGAACAAAAACCACCTAATAACTAAAGACTTTATTCTTTCGCCAATAATTGATTAAGTTCCCATTTTTTTTTTCTTAGAAGATGTTCAATCTCCCCACACTTGACGCCAGCCCAACTTAACAAATAACCAGCGACAAGTTTGATGATTTTACCAAATTCATGGCCCTCAGCTTGAACACCTTGATTACAAAAACTCCTCCATCCCTTACTACAATAGCATAAGTAATTTTGGGCTTGTCTTGATCCTTTTTAGTCATTATATAGGACTTGCAACGTTAATGTAATAATGTAATTTATTTAATTCTTCGAATCGATAATCTTGTTACACAGACCCTGTGATCTGTTGCAAACTTCTGCAACGTCAACGTGAATCTCCTCGTACTTGACGGATCTCTTCTTGATTAGATCTTGGAAGAGAAGACTCTCACTCTTACATAACTTCTTAGCCTTATCCCTTTCCTCTTTGTTTTCTGCATTTTGAATCCTCCAAAGTGAAACTCTCAACCGCTTTATATGGCTTTGAACGCATGAAATTAGATCGTTATATTGTGGCATTGATATATCGGCTGTGAAACCTGCATTAGTGCTATGAATTGTAGTTGTCTCAATCGCATCCTCTAGAATCAAAACTTTCTTTTCCAATTCTACTACACGCTTTTCCACATCTTCTTCATTCTCTTGGGCAATTCCTTTACTTTCTTTGAGCATGCTGGCATCAATTTGATCTAGTTCCTCTTTCATTTGAGTTAATTGTACTTCTAATTTCATTCTGAACACATCTTCCACCATGTTATCTGGCGGTGGTTCGACACCACAAATGTCCACAAGAGCAGCCTTAATGTCTTCTTTACCGAGGTTCAAAGCCTCTTGAACCTTTTCTAATTTGATTGATAAGACAGTTCGCTCGCTCTTATTGTCTCTCAGAGTAGAAAAGGATTCGTGCAGGCACCTCAGCTAAAACATGTCAGATTGGTAATTATTTTGAACTTACATCGTAGAGCTTCTTCTTCATTAGATAATTTGGTACAAATTCAGACTCAAGCATCCTCCAGTAATTAGGCAACCACAAAACAAGGCCTTGAACGTATACATCCTCTGCAGCTTTACTCTTCTCCTGCCATTTGTCCATGTCAGCATATAATTGCTCAACCTCAACACTTTCTGCATCCAATAGGTTCAACTGCTCTTCGATACTACCCTCAGTCAGTTCAGGTGGTGCATTCAAAGCAGGGAGGTCGTCTGTGATCTGCAACTCCTTCTCACTTATTTTCTTATTGTATTCCCATTGTTGAAAATATACTACATACTCACTAAGGTTGAGGGTTGTGCCCTTTTTCTTGATCCCACTCAGATGAAGACTGTTCCTCCTCTTTTTGGCACTTTTGCGATCGATGTTGTTCAAATGTACGTAACTAAGAGCATCCCCGTGGCGCATGTTCCTGCACCAAAAACCGTCATATCGATTTCCGTTTGTAAAAGTTTCTGTTCCCTTTCCGTTTCGATTGTCGTGAAGCCAGTTGCCTTCGTATTTATTTCCGTTAGCGAACATGTAAGAGCCAAAGCCACTTCTAAGCATGTTATTAAACGAGCCGAAATACTTATCGCCCGTCGCAGCCCATATGTAGCAACCGTTTCCAGTTGGTTCGTCAGATTTCCAGTCTCCATCATAAACGTCTCCATTAGGGAATGTAAAGACTCCCACTCCGCTCATTTCATCTTCCTCCCAATTTCCATCATATTTGAAGTGTCCTCTTGGCACGGCAGAGGCTGTTGGAGAAGTTGGGGTACTTGGGTCTGACTTTGTAGCGTAATCAAGGTTTGCGTGTTGTTTGTTGTGAAGTTTGTAGTAACTCTGAATCTCTCGCTCTATTTTATCGTTAACGACACCTGTGGCAACCCCTTTTCCTTGTGCGCGACCGTTCCTCCACTCTCCATCATATTTGTGATTTGATTTTGAGTAAACTAGAACACCCTTGCCATGAGGCACTCCATTCTCGACATCACCTTCATACTTACCACCCCTGAACAAAATGGTGGGCATGTTTTTAAAGAGCTAAATATTGCTGTTATTGACGTTGACATGACCTGTCATATGATACTAATAAGGACCTTACAAACGAATGAAAATATGAGTCACGGGTCAATTCGCAGTTTATTATTTGCACTTTACGCAAGATTTAATTCATCGCTATCAGAGTCTTCATCTACATTCTTCTCGCCCTCATCCTCGTTATCGGAAGTAATCTCCTCAATCGTACAAGAACCAATTGCGTCATCTGCACCACCATCTTCATCTTCGTCATCCCATCCTACATTACCACCACATACCAACTCCTGCTTTCCTTCCTCCTTCAAGAGTTGAGTGAACTCTTTGTTTTGTTGCGACACCCACTCTTGTTGCCTTGCAAGAGATTCGTTCAAATCAAACTCTTCAGCGTCGTCCTTTACAGAAATCAAATCGAATTTTTGTCTGATTGAATTGTCTAATTCGATCATGAGACCGATCGTGTATTTGAGCGCATCTACATTGGCAAGGATAATGTGTTTCGAGCTCCTTGACGCTGCCTTGTTCGTTGTGAAATCTACTCTGCGCCTCAAGCGATCGCGAAGATCCGATTGTGTTTGAATTCTTCTGTTGTAGAAACGTGC
>JAOPGA020001260.1:0-16899 GCA_026419775.2 Acrasis kona | reverse complement strand
AAACAAAGGTGTCTTCGTGGCACTTGATGGAATCAAAACATTCGTTAAACACGACCAACAAGCACTCGCCTCCGAACTATCTCTTCTTATTATTGAAGTCCTATCAAAATCAGAAGCGACCCAAAAAGGCGAGGTTGAGATCAACGGGAAGAAAATGTCACTTTTAGGTAAACCTTTTTTTTGTTTCGACTAACACAAAATTAGAGCTATTCGAGTACATTCTAACGCTTCTACCAAAAGAGCAACATGAATACCGCGTTTTATACTTAAAAGCAGCCATCAAGTACCCATCACCATATATTTTTCTAATTCATGTAAATAGATTATCTTCCGGTAAGACAGAGCAGGCAGATCCTACCCTACACTTACTCATGGGTCGCGAGTACAAAGAGAGTTCGTCATTTTGAATCATTTTGTTTAAACTGTATGTAGATGGTGAATACAAAGAAGCAAACCAGCATTATTGCAGATCAGAGTCACCAGAGGAACATGCTGAGCTGGTACAACAGTGGTCCAGGAAAGGTAATGATGATGAATTTGACATGTTCGCAGCCAGATCCATCCTACAGTAAGTGCTTTACGTGTCTTTGATTTAATCTTGTTAGAATACTTTGTTTGAAGAAGGTCAACTATGCACAAAGATTTTTCGATCACTACATCACTCTATATAACGAAAAGGATGCCTTGACTCCACTCCTCAACTTTATTGACTTTTTATTCACATCCATCACTAATAGATCAAAGTCATTGTTTGAATACCTCAAAATACAATACAAACCGGCGTTGAACAGGGATCCAGAATATGAGTCACTTTTAAAGACTATCGGAGAGAGTTACTTTGGCATCAGGGTTCAAGAGAGTGGGTTGGCTGGATTGTTTAGTTCATTTGCAAGTATGTTGGGTGGACCAAATCAAAGTCGTCAATAAACACTTTTTTTATTAGTAAATCACAACGGTATGGGTTCCTCTTGACTAGATTGATGTTGCATGCTCGGTATCACACTTGCATGTCCATTAATCAATTGATAGCCTTGATGTGACCTATTATAATATCGAGGTAAAGCTCCATTACAGATCAAAACTTCTATTTGTTCTGCGAAGGTGGATTGTAGCATCATCCTAGAATACATGGAGACTATGTGACGCTCCACTATTTCTAATTGTATTCTCTTTAGAAAGCTCAGATTCAGATCAACCAACGCAACCTTTTTGTGACCAATACATCCTAAATCTGATCTCACTGCATAACTTTCAGAGAAGAACACGAGATGAATGTACGAGGTTAAATTCTTCAATTTGTCAGAACTTAAATAAGGATGGTTATGTGTAAATGATTCTATAAGTTGCCACAGCATTACATAATGAGACAAATGCTCGGTGGAGGAGTAAGTATTTAATAATTTAAGACTAAGTCCACCATGGAGTGCGAAGTTGGTGGCGGTCACGTCTCTTTCTTGCGAACGAAAAGCAGAATAGAATTGGAAAACTGGCGTGGTACAAGTGGTTAGGAAGATGATTGAATAATTAATCAACATGCACTTTGGCATTAGATTAGGTCTAAACCAATATTCGGAATAATGGCCTACCCTAGTAATGTCGATATCACTAGTGGTGGACAAAATAGATACAACAATAACAACAGCACTTAGACCCAAATACGACATGGAGTCTATGAAGAAATCTCTACCATACACATTGACTGCATCTCTATATTTGGCACCCAAACAAAAGAAAACCAAACAACAAATTAGACAAAAAGCACAAAAATATACACAAATCAAAACTGATGACATTGGATTGTCACAAGGTTGCTCAACAAACATTTTCGGATCATATACAGCATAACAGATACATAAAATACAACATGTGAAAACATTAAAAAAAGTAATTGCAGTAACTAAATAAACACTAACTAACCAATATGTTGAGGGTATAATATGTTTGAAGGATAGGTAGGCCAAAACATATCCAGTCGATGTTGCAATACACGAAACGAAACATGTCTTCTTTGGACCGAAGTAGTCTTGAAACAGTCCTGCCAATATACCAAGTGCAGATCCAAGGTTTCCCATTACTCCCACAAAGTTTGACTGAAATTGATCATACCCCATCAGAGTTTTGACTTCACTGGAGATTACAGAGAAACCATAAATAAGGTTGCCAGCAACGAGCATCATGATGCATCCAAATATGAGGCCGAGCCACTTGTGTATCTCAGTAATACGTGAATTGTTTGTCGTGAGCATTGTGTCGGTCTTATAGACTATTCTCCTAACTTTAAAAATGGGACCCCGACCGGGATGTATCAACTCCACCTCATTTCGGAGAAAAAGTGGAGTTGTTGATAATATTGATTTGTCGTTATTGTAACCAATCGATGTTCCACAGCAATTAAGATGTTCACTTATGAAATACAGTACTGATTGTAATTAGGACCTACCCGCGGTATTCGGGTTGTTGACAACATATGCAACTACAAACGCTTATTCCTTTTTAGCTCCACATAAACTTTTAAAATGTAACTTTAGATAGATTGACAAAATGAAAATTCATTTATGATCATTACATTCTATATACTATATATATAAAAGGCCATTGAAAAAGAAGGCAATTGTGTGTAAATTATTTATTCGCACTCTCCTGTTGTCTGTATAATTGGAATGAGTGCTGAAGCTTGTACAAATCATCTTGGTCCTTTTTTAATGTAGAGTGCATCTTCTGTAATTCTTTACCCGACTCCTCTTTTACCTGCTCCAAAGGATTTAAAAAATATATATTTCCTTTGAGAACATAGGTCTTCCGATCATTTGGTAAATTATTTAGTTCATAATTAACAAGAGTATCCAGTTCGTGAACCTAATTATTATATGTTACTATTTCATGTTGTAATGCTGACCCTGTCATAAACTTTTTGGACGTGCGCGGCTTTCTCGGGTAGTGTTAGCCACTTTTCGTCATAGGGGATGTGCTCCTTAGTTGCGTTGACCATAGTTACAATAAATTTAAAAGCTCTACTTTGTTAGCCACACAATAAGGCTATCCCTGATTTTGTTGTCCATTTGTTGCTATAATTTATGTTGACGGTTAGATTGTGCGTGTCAATGGCAAGTTGATTTAGCTGACGACGATACATTGTGGTTGATTGTCGTCAAATTCTCAAGTTTTCGCACACTGCATCCGGTATAACTCATTTATTTTTCTAACCCACCCAGTCTGGACGTGAGAAGTGAGGTGGGCTCTTCAAACCCACCTCCTAGCGATTCCTTTAATTGTCTCTGATGAGTTGTTTGTTACTCATCGTTGTAACTACTATCCAATGATGGATAGTATCAAAACGGTGCGGCGTGTGATGTTATGACGGCAAGCTCTTGTCAACATTTTTTTGTGTTATCGAATATATTCAAATGTTCAATTAAACGAACATCCTCTATAAGTTTATCAGAATTGTAATAGTAATAAGAAACTAGGAAATTCAGTATTCGTTTGCAATAATTGAGGCCTAGTGAAATTTGCACTGTCCAATGATCATGTTCCAACGTTGTAATACTTTAGCGGTGGGCAATTAACACTCCGAAATTGGGGGAAGAGTACACAAAATAAAACAAAAGTCCGGACACTCTTATACCCAAACATAAATGGCACAAAACAATCACACAGCACTTGAGGTTGTAGCGGGATACTTTGAAAACTTCGTGGATACATGCAGCGGTTGCATATACCATTGTGACCTTCGTCATCTACTGGAGGACATGGGGATGCCAAGCCATTTCCTAACAAAACAATACCTTGATGCAGTAGTGGACCTTGTCATATCACACGACGAAGAACACATATCGTTTGATAGATTCTTCAAGTTCTGGAAAGTAGTCTCAAGAAACGGGTTTGAGAGGTTAGACTACACACTACAGGGTTTAAATGAGCTGCACAGAAGCTTCAAGCTCCATGATAAGGACAACGACATGCACTTAAACTATCAGGAGTTTCATCAACTGTTCGTCACACTGGAATTGCACAGAGAAGGCCCTGTTGAAGATTTCATAAATCAGATTGATGTGGACGTTGATGGAAGTTTCTCATACAAAGATTGTGCCAGAGTGTTGGGTTACACAGAAATGAGTAAAGAATAAAATTGTAAAAATATTATGTAACACAAACTCTATTATGTGCATTTGGTGAGTAATTCCGTGGCAGCGATTACTTCATCTCTTTACAATTGTCATCTATCATGAATTGGGGTGACAAGTTGCACAAGAAGCACAACCAAAAATCTTCCATCCACAACACAGATGATTCTAGAAATGATGGTGATTTAGAATGTATGTCAGTTGAAATTTTTGTGAATAGAGTGCATACTTTTTCAAAGACAATACGCAAGCTCAAAGAGTCTTCGCAGGGGAGAAGAAGCAATATTTATATTCAACTACGAGCGGAGGCGATAGAAGAGGCTAGAATACTAAAAAGTGCAATATTATCGAATCGCTGGGGGAATCAAAAAGGAATTCGTACGAGTCAGCAAGAAAGGATGTTAGAAAGAACGGTGAGAGACTTTGAAAGTTTATCTTCACAACTCAAGGGAATAACGAACAACTTCAAGCACAACAAAGATACCACAATACAACCAACTTTGAGCGAGGAAGAAGAATCAAACTTTAATGAATTTCAAAAAAATAGTTTGGTCAGTAAACTAAACGATTGGCAGCAATCAACCGTTCAAGTCGAGAGGCAAATTGCAGTAGAGACATACGAAACTGTTTTGACTATGAGAGACGACTATAATGAGTTGAAAATGTTATCGTCAAGTTTCATTGATGCAGTAGATGACCAAGAAGTGTACATTAACAAGATACAACACGATGTAACAACTTCCCATAACAATATTGAGATTGGAGTCCAAGAGATTAAGTTAACAGAATCCCATAGGAAGAAAAGTCCTTTGGCCATACTGCGGCTCTCTCATTTAATGTAAATGTACTGCTATATAAACCATAAACAATAATTTGTCATGTTTATTTTTGTTCATAAATTCACCTGTTAGGGATTGTAATCCAGATTGGACTTTTTTTGGCCAGGAGAACATTTTAATTGTACAAATATACCAAGCATTGCGCGTCACCAACATGCCGAGAGATCCTCTACCACAAATCATAATAGAATCGAGATGGCCGGTAGCAATATATATGATATCGCTGGTCGTCATGGCAACCGTAGACGCGAGGTATCCCGTTCAATTTTTAGTCGAGGCAAGCATTATATTTGTGATGCAAACTATCATGTTTGTGCTCATTAATTTTATATTGAAGCCCCGTTATATCAGTAATATACTTGCAACAAAACTTGAAGATTTTAGGGGCTTGACGGTACTCATATCTTATTTATACTTACAGATTACAGGGGGACCAGACAGCTGCGTATGGTTGTTTCAAAGTTTATCCTCCATAAAATTGGGATTTTCTTTAATGAATGTTAATGAGTATGAATCACATCGATACTCTATAATTCGAATCATTTTCGTGATTATCACCAACTCTGCAGGCTTATATTATTGTGGTGCCCCTTTGTCTCATGTTCGGTCGACATTATTTGTGGTAGTAATGTTCACCGCAGGCGGAGGTTTATTTGGGTATTATTTTAGGAGGGTTATTATTTTTAATAAAGAATACAGCGAAGAGATGTGCATGGAATTGTACAATAATGCTCCTGTAATGTTTTTCAGTCTCGACCAAAATAGTTTTAACATTATAAACGCAAATCTATGCGTGCAGACTACATTAGACTTTACTTTGGATGACTTGAAAAAAATCAACTTTTTAGATTTATTCACTTCCGATTGTAGAGAATCAATCAAAGAGATTATATCACAAGAGGAGTCCACACACAAAGTCCACGAGCAAGCCGTCACAATGCTAACGAAAAGCAATATGAAATGTGTCCAAGACGATTCTTGCTTAAAACATGTAACCATGAAAGTATCAACTATAAGAAACCCACATGACGGAGCAAAAATGTTCACGTAATCAATCTAAACCTTCTTCAACTTTAATTTTTTATAGGTACGTAATTGTTCATGATGTAACCACAACATATGAAAATAATGCAAAGGTCGAAAATCTCAATCGGGATCTCCAAGAAGCAAAAGACAGAGCCGAATTAGCTAGCTTGGCCAAGTCACAATTCCTAACAACAATGAGTCATGAAATAAGAACTCCTCTACACGGCATTCTATGTGCTTCAGAAATCTTAGCCCAGGATTCACGTCTAGAGAGCGACCAATTAGAGTACGTTGACGTCATGCAACAATCAGGATCACTTTTAATGCAACTCATCAATAACATTTTGGATCTTTCAAGAATAGAGGCTGATAAGCTTGTTTTGGTTGACCAAACATTTAGTCCGAAAGGATGTATAGAGAAGGTAGTGAAGGCCATGCTTGTAAGAGCCAACATGAAGAATTTAGAATTTAAAATAAACATTACGGACGATCTACCAGAATTATTAATTGGTGATCCTGACCGTCTTAAACAAGTGTTAAGTAACTTGATCGGTAATTCCATCAAGTTCACGGAGCAGGGTTTTATCCAAATAGGAATCTCTGCCGTCAAGTCCTCCGATAGTGGTGTTCTTTTAGAGTTTTATGTTCAAGATGATGGGATAGGAATTCCACAGGACATGCATGATAAGTTATTCAAAAGTTTTTCACAAATTCATGGTGGACACTTTCTGAATGGTACCGGATTAGGTCTGTCCATATGCAAAAGTATTGTAGAGTGCATGGGTGGTAGGATTTGGGTTGAAAGTAGGACTAATGGTTCCGTTTTCCTCTTTACTGCTAAATTTAAACCGGCTGTTCGAAAAGAAGTATCTCATGTTCGGTCTAATAGTGCTATCGATGTTCTTCCTACAGGCCAAGTTGTCTCTAAAAATAAAATAAGAATTCTTGTCGTTGAGGACAATGTAATAAACAGGGCTGTACTTGGGAAATTACTCAAAAATCTAGGCTGTGATAATGTTGATATGGCTAGTAATGGTTTAGAAGCACTGGAGGCTTGTAAGAAGAATGAATATGATTTGTGTTTGATGGATTGTAATATGCCAGTAATGGGTGGTGTTGAAAGCACTCGTCACATCAGGTCATTCGAGAAGCAATCAAAAAAGAAAGTTGCAATGAAGATTTTTGCTCTTACCGCCAACGCGACGGTTTCAGAACAAGAGAACTGCTTATCGGCTGGAATGGATGGATTTTACAGCAAACCTTTAAAGATTGGTGCTTTAAGAGATTTAATTTCTAAATGAGAAGGTATCACATGGTTTGACACCCTATGATACCGTTTATTGTTATATATTGCTTGGATTGAAAACCTTCCAGATGGTTTATTCGAAATAAATTTTGACTGTATTACAAAAGCTATAATTAATTATAAAATCCTATCAATTATACACTATTAATAATATAACATGAGTAATCCGTCAGGAGGAAGCGTTGGAGCACACGACTTAAATCCCACTATTAATCCATCAGGAGGGTCAAAAAGTGGAGGCAGCGAAAGTGGGAGTCAAGTCGGCCCAAATAGCGATTTGTTCAAAAAAGATCAAAAGGGAAATGCAGGAGGGATTCCACAAGCAAAGTACGATCCTGTTGGACCTGGAGGAGATGATCCCAATCCAGACCAATTGAAGCCACCTCATAATTTAAGTGGTGGATCATACAACAAGCAAAGCGGCGGCTCTTTCAATCCTCCACCACTTTGATGTATATGCCACTGTATAAATATTACATGTTTTCATAAAAAATTAATGATAAACAAAATCTTTCACAAACTATTTTTTATTTAGTTCAATATCAATAATGACACAATTGCTACAAATAATAAAGTCCAAGCACCGCTCCTCAAATTCATTCCACTGTTTCCAAGGTCGGTTTGGTATGCATATCCTCTAATTCCGGTTGTGGGAATGGGAAGAGTAGCAGGGGCATAAGCTGAATGTACTTGAGTGGCTTGGCAGGAAACATATCTGTGGTGTTGAGAAGAACAGTTTTTGTACAGGTTGCTGTCAACGTCCAAGAAGACATCACCTGTGAAATAAGATGATGGGGCGGGGGTGGTCATAGAAATAGAATAATTCGATCCTTGCAAGCAGGTAAACAATTCGTATCTTGGTGCCAGGCAATAGTCGCTCACGCAAAGTCCACGGTTATCAACACCTGCACTACATAAGCAAGCGCAAGTTAATGAAGAAGAGGTGCAGGTCATTTTACGACTGCATCTCTTTGTTGTAGCGTCGCAGAATGATGTGAAGCAGTCAGAATCAACTTGGCACAAGGCTCCTAGTCCCAAGGAATATTGTTTGATGCATTTGCCACGAGAGCAGCTCAATGTAGTGTTACATACCAGAGGGTTATTAAACGATAGATTGCTAGTAGTATCACATGCTTCTCCTAATTGTTGATATGCAGTACATATATCTTGATAACACCTCAAACCATCTTGGCAACCATTCTTCAAAGTACCGGCGCAACTGGCTCCTCGGGAGATTCTTGGGATACATACATTATTATAACAAATATTGTCTCTTCGTGAACATTCTGCTGCGGTTTTAGAGCATGAATCGCCTACCTCTCCACGGTAGCAAGTGTTGTTGTAAGTGTAGAGGGCAAGGCCAGACAGGGGATCGCAAGGAGCTTTCTCGAGGTAACCTCCGTAGGGGCGGCAAGTGAATGAAGTGTAGTCGCACTGTAATTTGGAATCGCATTCATCTCCAAATAATGTGCATCGTTCGTCAACTTGTCTTTTGTTCTGGCAGACACTCGCGGTTGTGTTACAAAAGGTGGAAAGGTAACCACCGTCGCAATCGGAAGTAGAAAAGCAAGATTCACCGACGGCTCTCTTGTTTGAGCAATATCTTCGAGATGGAGTTGCCTTGATGTCGTTGAAGCAAAACCCTGAGCGACAAACGTCTGTTGCAGTGCAGTTGTTGCCCAACTCTATCAAAACTCTCTGGTTGCAGAGTGGGAAAGGAATAATAGTTTTATTGCAATAGAAATCTGGATCTTGACAAGTATAACTTTTGGCATGAAGGACGTAACCACACTTGTCATTGAGCTTACCATAAACAGGTAAAACTTCGCGACACACCTTTGTAGAGTTGTCGCAGCCGTAAGATATACCTAGAGTATTTGCTACTTGATAGCAGTTGATGCTATGTTCGCATGAGTCTCCTGGCATTCTTGTATTATACCAAGTACATCTTCCTTCTGGTGCACCACACTTGAATAAAGGGGTATTTTGGAATGACGAGACTGGACCACACTCTGCATCCAAGCTGCATGGGGCGCCCAAGTAGTTGTTGATAATGTCAGAGTATGACAAGCAACGGTAGTATGTTGCGTCGAAGTAGTAGCCAAATGGGCAGACATGACCGGAGGTTTGTGGATTGATGGTCACATTATAACCATTGCACACAGCAGCATTGGTGTAGGATACAAGGGCTACAATCACTACTGCACAGAGAGCCCTCCACATGTTTGTGTTTTGTGAATTGTGAAATCTTCACCACCCAGGATCTCTTTTTGACATGCAACATGTCAAAGAACTTTTCAGAATTTCAGCTGTTACAATTTGCATAACCACATATGGCAATCTTTTTTATAATTCTGTCAGAATAATTTCAGTTTTGATTGATGTGCCATGAATGGTCCAGTTAACGTCTTCAACGGCTGGAAGAAGCCGCCAATTTGTCAGGATTTCTCACCCCAAACTTCTTCATTGCGAAATGAACAGTCAACTTTTCAACGTGAACTTTTCAACATGTCAAAGAATTTTTCACTTACCTGTTATATCAAAATACATTATTTATTTCACTAAGAACATTGTAAACATCCTTACCCAATCCAACCCTCTCCATCACTTGGAACACAAGGTCAGGATTTGGTTGTAGTCTAGTGACGGCTCTATTTTCGACCATAAACTTTGAGAATGTCTGTGCTCTCATTTCAGCAGTTTCTGAACAACTGAAACCTTTAAAGTACAACTCCCTCATTGCATTGAGAGAATGCGAACTACTATTTGGAAACGATTTCACGAGAAAATCAAGAAATTCTTCTTCATCTACATACATTGTCATTGTGGCACCAAATCTCTCCTCAAGATTGCTCCAAAACTCTGTTTCTACTTCAATTCGGGATTTGACCGTTGTGCTTAATTGAAGCACGCCGTTAAATTTTTTGTGTTTCATGATTGGTTCTACCATTACTTGTTTCTTGAAATTTACAGAGTGGAGATATAGCACAACACCACCGATTAGCTCATCCTTTGTAAATTTGCTACAGCTCCAAACCTACTCGATTAACAAAGTTCAGTGAATTCGATTGGTTACCTCAATGTTTAGACTGCTATTCTTGTCACATTCTCTAATGTAAATCTTCATTGTTTGATTCCAAAAAGGATCTTGTGTGTTAAAGTCTGAACTGCTCTGCCAGAGCACAGTGTCGTGCTTTTTTATCACGACATAAGAATTGCTTTTTGATGGCAAACCACAGGCACGCAGTATGGTGACCTCCAAAAGTCCGTATATTTTGCTGCGACTGGAGTGTATTCTTCCCTTTGAGTTGTTCAAGAAGACGTGTCCTACTCCTACCACTTGATTATCCTTTTTCATTTTTATTGCTTGTTTCTCCATAGCGGGTCACTGTATAATAGGGCAAACCTTTCGATGGATGTCATGATGACATGCGAATCACATTCTTCCGCATCTTAGTTTAACATCTGGTGGGTCCATAAACCCATTTTCAGGGAGTTGACCGGAGTTAAAAATTAACTGCGGAGAAATTTGGTAACAATAAAGTTCTAAAAATATAACTTGTGAAAATGTCACACAAAGGGAATTCGAAGTTATTTTGTAAAGCAACCTGGTAACGCAATGGACGTGGATGTGGAGGATGTTGTCACAAAAAAACTCACGCTCGAGGACCTTCTCGAGGCAGCACAGATAGAGATCATTAGATTAAACGTTGGTGGACGCCTTTACACAACAACGAAAAGGATCTTAACATCCCAAAAAAACAGTTTCTTCTCAGGGGCATTAAATAATCCTTTTTTCCAAGAGAACGAGCAGACTCTTGTCATAGATAGACCAACAAATGATTTTGACGTCATTCTCGCCGGGATGAGGGGCGAGGACGTTGAAGATATTATCGATGGATTCAATGAACATCGAAGAGATGTTTTATGGGATGACATTAAATTTTATTGCCTAGATGACACATTCTCCAAATGTTTTCGTGACAAACTAAGAGCGGAGAGGCTGTTAGATCCTACCAATTACTTTGCAACCGACGGACGTTACCATGAAGTTGTATCTGACTTTCGGTCAATGATTTCAAGTCTAATTCAAATTGACCACGGCAAGATTGCAACTGGTCATGAGGATGGATCGATACGAATCTGGAGAATAACTTCCCGATGTACTTTGATAGCAAAGCTTGAAGGGCACAGCGAAGATGTTTGGTCTCTTCAAAAGTTAAAAGATGGCAGGTTGGTAAGCGTTGGTGGCAACGTTAAGATTTGGGACATTAAAAAGACAAAGTGTGATTTGGAACTGACGGATAGCAAGGGCTCTATAACAAGCGTTTTTATGGTTGATGATCGTAAACTATGTTCTGTTAGTTGTGTACACTCAATAAAGATATGGGATGTTGACTCTGGTCGCTGTGACACTGATATTAAAGTGACTGGTTGTGAGATTGCTGCCTTTAAAGGAAACAAGTTCTATGTCTCTTTGGGCGATAATAAAATAGCATGCGTATTCTCTAGTTCAAAAATAAAAATTTTTAATACTGCGACTGAGTATTGTGTGCAAACAATAGACACTTTATTCACAGATATTACTAAGCTCTTTAAACTCACTGACGGTAGATTGGCTACTTTGGGTGTAACAGGCGTGCTACCTCAAATAAAGATCTGGAACACAAATGGCCAGTGTGATTTAATAATTGAATGTCATGAATTGTTGAATGATGTAGTACAACTAAGAAATGGTAACATTGCAGGGTTTGCTGGTTCTCAGGTTCATATCTACTACACTTTGTCTGGAGAGTATAGTAATTTCACCTTTATCCTACCATCCGAGTCCAATGAATATGAAGATGATATTAATTTTGAAATAACAACATTGTTGCAACTTGACGACAACACATTGATGGGAATTACTTCTGATGGAGGCATTCAGGTGTGGGACATTGAGCAAGGAGATATAGATTTGAAATTAATGTTAGATGGTCACACATCCAATTTCTACGCTCAAGCCATACAGCTTGAGGATGGTAGGTTGGTAAGTTTTGATACAAGAAAATTCTGTATCTGGTCATATCCATATGCTTAGATAATAAAGACGCAATATTTTTTAAAGTTCGTTTATTTCGAATTCCGATTTTTGTAAATTGATGGGCACACATGTTCCTCCTGAAGTCCTATGCAGCATTTTGGAGTTTTTAGAGCCTTTGCAAATCTACAAGAGCGAGTTACTATTAGTTAATAGAGAATTTTACCAAATCATACACTCTTCCACACTGTGCCTGGAGTTGTATAGGCAAAACTACTCAGAGTTTGATGCTGAACAACACATTGAAAACCAACCTAGTTTTTGGGAGGAGAAATTGCTCAAGTGCATGAAATTTCATTTAGGGACACCTCAAGAAGAAATTAGACACCTTGCAATAGAAAAGGGTTGGGAAACTTTTATTGAAAAAAACAGCGAAGGTGTTGGAAGAGATGTTCTCATGTGTGACATGTTCCATGCAGTGAAAACAAAACAACTCGAGGTTGTCTGGACTTTATTGCAGTTGTGGAGAAAAAGGGGAATCAATATCGAATCGAGGCAACACGGATATACTGCGCTCCATTCTGCATGTTACTATAAATCTCTACCCATTATTAAACTTTTATGTGACATGGGAGCGGATGTATTGGCCAGAGAAGTGAGGTACGGGCAATTACCAGTTCACATCTCGTGTAGATGTGACGACCTCGAAAGTGTAAAATACTTTATAGAAGAGCAACATGTAAATCCGCAGTCGTTGGATCTAGATATGTGGTCATTGAGGGATCTTGCAGAAGGACGCGAATCAATCTTAACTTATTTGAATCAATTGGGTGTTTAATTAGACTTGTATTATTGTCATTTTCAGTATTCCTTGACGTTACAAACGTCAATATAATAAAATAAACTCTTTAAAACAAGTCTTGTTGACCATAAAAACCGTAAGGCTGCCAATCACTTGTGTGAATGTTTTACAGGTCTGTTTGGTGCATCCAATCTAGCATGTACAAATATTCGAATATAATTTGGTTGAGAGAACAATACAAATTGTGCTCTAACGACTTCGATTGGACTAACCACTCCTCTAATATTCGAATAATTTTATTTGTTACGAAGCCCTACAATTAACGTTTCATCAGGTTCATGTCGGGGTGGAAGTCGAAGGACACAAGTACAAGTATTCCAACAAGTGAACCCTATTCATATTGGAGGTCAAACAGAAGAACAGATGACAAACAATCCAGAAGATGGGATCTTAGCAGCGGATCTTTTAAGTATAGGTCGCTTGCACACGCAACTAGAGGCAGAAAATGGAGAAGATTCAACCGAAATCGAAAACGAATCGTCGGAAAATCTTGAGCCTCAACAGAAAAAGCGCAAAATGAAAGCCCGCAGAGCTTGGTGGTGGGTTCATTGTGTTGATTCGGTTATCGCTGAAAATGTTGTCATTTCAACAAAACAAAATTAGTTGTCTTCCACACGTCATCAATTCGTGCGTTCAAGACATGCTTGATGGACATGACTCAAACATCTTAGTGTGAGATCTGTGGTGAAGCACTTTTCATCCTCGCCACAACGGAAACAGCATTGGAGAAACATTTRTAAGAATGTATTTGGTATGGAGAGGAACAAATTCATACAAGTCGACACAGCGAACAGGTGGAATTATACCTACCGCATGCTAAACGACACAATCCAGGTCAGAAAGGTTTATGACCAGGTTACGAGTGACTCTGAAGCTGAAGACATTGTGGGAAGGGAGAAGTTGACAAAGCAGCAATGGTGAAGACTTGTTATCCACAAAGACTGCCAAAATTGCGGATAATGTTGGAAATCTCATGTTGAATCAATGTATGAAGTCTGCCATTAATTTGAACTCAAAGTTGGTCCAATGTACCGAAATAAAGGTTTCACACAAAATGTTTTCATTTTAAATGTACATTAATTTACCATCGCTGTTTCGCGAATACTGTGATTGTATGGAATCATCACATTCATACTTGTTCTTCAGATTATCAATGATATCATCTATCTTTGTTGAGTTCTACCTCCCCTCTGTTATGCCCGTGAGAGTTCAACAAAACAAACCATTGTAAAAGAATTATTCGTATTCGTATTTATTTGTATTATTATACGAATAGCCATTAGAATATTCGTTACGAAGCCCTAGAATCAAGTCAATCCAATGTTTCCGCTTCGCCTAAAGGCTGCGCTCAATGTACAGTAAGATTCTTATAAATATTGGTCAACCTTTAATGTTTTACATGACAGATGAAATGTCGTCTTTGAAATGCCACATATGTCACATTTCATTCATTTGCAAACACTATGAGCACACTCTTACCAAACATCATTGTATGAATTTTTCATRTACTTTTACTAACCACTATACTTAATTAAAACTTACTCAACAACTACTTTTCAATATGACAATTTGCACACTATATCTGTGACTTCCATACAATTTCCAGGTCAACTTCCATACAATAAATCATACTTCCATACAATTAATTAATACAGAACCAGATGCAAGCTGGCGAAGTGCAGCAGTGCGTCTAAGAGCAAAAAATTCGTAGATTTCGAAAACTTTTGAAGCGAAGTGTAATGTTGTGTTATGGCAGCACATCTCCCTTGTAACAAGCAGTTAACATTCAACTCGCATTAAATTGAGGTTGATTTTATTTTTGCTCATATAATGTATTGGTTCTATTAATAAAGAATTCTACTTACAGTTACTACATTTTGTCTATTTTTATGGAAGTCAAAAAAAGTACACTATGAAAGTGGAACTATAATTGTACAAAATTAAAGACTTGATTAACATACAAGATGCACTTTAAACTAATGCAAATGCTGCTAAAGGGACTGAGTTGTCTCAGTATTTATTTTAATCTTGGGAAGAATCAGGAATCAGGTTTTTTTCTCAAACAGGGTCAAAATGCTGACCTGATCCAAACGATAAATCAGGGTCAGGGAGGACTGATATTTAAAAAAAATTTTTGGCTTCGCCAATCTGCCTCCGGCAAATTGACTCGCTTTGGGCCTTCTGTAAATATTAAATAATTATTATTATCCCGCATTTAAATCAACTCATGAAAATAAATATAGCACATTACGAGCGTTTTATTACCGTTAAACTGCAGCACATTAAAATCAATTTTTAGTTCAACTTTGATTTATTAACAAACACTCAATGTCACAACAATTAAAGCTTAACAGTTTCTTCAAGATCAAGATAGCACCTAAGCCACTTCAATTAATTGAAGTTCCAGTATACGCGAAAATTGTCAAGGACAGGTATATGCAGTTTCTAAACGCATATGGAATCTTTTTCAGTCATCACAAAAAAGAAAGTTGTAGAGACTTGAAACAACTATGGGCATCTGGTACTGCAATATGGAAGGAGATTCCACCTAGATTCAAGACAGAGGCGATAGAAGATCTCCAATCATTAAGTATGGACAGCTTCATCAAAAGTGGAGATTACTTCAAGTTGTCCCCGGCTGGAATCCAAAAATACAAAAGGGATGTAGTCGCCATAAGTGATAGTAAGGAGGTCCGGGCTCCAAAGCAGAATACTATTATTCATACCATCAATGACCAAAGTAATCAATTAAAGGTTGTTGAGAAACAATTATCAGACCTCACTCCTGAATTGCTACAGCTTCCTGGTATTTTAGAGAATCAAGCTAATCTAAATATCAAAAAGGCGAAGCTACAGCAAGCGATAAAAGACACTAAAAAGAAGCTAGGCAGCCTTAAGAATAAAGCAGCAGCCCAGAAAAAATACTATTACAGGAATAAACATGAGGACCGAAAAGTAGAGTCGAAGAAGCCTGGTGCCAAACCAAAAGTTGTTGGAATTCAACAGCTAATTGAGCAAGTGGCATTGTCCAAGAAAGACGTTCGGGCGCAAGACAGAAGAAGGGAGGATGTGTTAGTTATTCCTATGAATGGAGCTGAGTTGGTTCAGGCAACTAACAATCTCTTGGAGAAAACGTATAACGTTACATACACACGTAACGGAATCTTGCGATACCTTCGTGCTCACCGTAAAGATAGTTTAGTATCAAAATGGCATGCATGTGGCGCTAGGATCCAGCTAAGAAAGCTGAAAAACAACAACAGAAAGCACTGCGAAGATGGACACTACACTTCAGCAACCATTAAACACTTGCGGTGTGCTCTTCACTGTATGCCTCAAGATGAAGTTACAATACGGGGAATAGACAAGAGCCAGAATACACCAACAAGAGGAGATGCAAGGTCCAACACCACTACTGTCGCTCTATTAGAAACAGACAACACTCATGCATTAAATGACCATTCATGGGATAATCATGGGCCGTCACTAGCCCCAAACGTCATCTCATACTTTACAACTACAGGCAGTGGAGATGATGTGTCATTCAAGCAGGGACAAATTGAGATTTTCTCAAGGTCGAACACATTCAACAAGCCTGGGAAGTCCGAAAATCTACTAGATCGCATCAACTCCCTGTCATCAGGTGGAAGTTGGAGTCATGATTCAAACCTCAATATTAAACCGATCTTGATTGATATAACTGACAATGCTGCAGATGTTGC
>JAOPGA020001259.1:0-39896 GCA_026419775.2 Acrasis kona | reverse complement strand
ATAATTTTTGCTAATGGGATGTGAAATGAGGAATGAAAATGTAGTTAATAAATTGTTTTATTTGTATTTTCAATAAGCAAGAGAAGGATTGGAATCAAGCGCATCTCGCCGTCTATTCACAACTCCAATACATGTTTTGCCAGTTAAATGGACGGGCTGATGTCGTTTTCCTCCACAATTACATGCGGCTTGCAGAGGTTCTCAGGTTTTTGTAGACACTGACGTGCAATGATACATCGAATGGATTCTCTGCTCATGCCCCTCTCGGACAATTCTTTCTTTGTCTCTCTACGAAAGGTTTTTTCTAACAATTATGTCACTTTCGATGTGTTGATAGAATGTGATGTGATAATGAAGATTACTATGGAGTGACGTAAAGATTATTATGGACCAGGTTGGTTATGTGTATGGAGACGCTGTCACTCGTTGCTTGAGCTATAATTGTATCCCACCACATCATGCCAGGTGAAAATTTAACCTCTTCAATCCTTCCAATTGTTTGTCCTAGTATCACTGTCAATCTCTTGTCTCGACATCATCTGAGTTCCTTTCAATTGGTGCGAATAGCGTTTCCAATGCTCTTCTTTGAACGTTAGGTATAAATCAACATAATGTGCTTACAATCTTTGTATAAAATCGGAAAATCTTGCATTTTTGAAGGCATCACCTATACAGTTCCGTCTGTTGTTAATCTACATAATGTTAATAGACGCGTAATGTTGTGCTCCATTACGTTACCACACTTCATGCAATCCATGTTTTTTTCAATGTGTGAAATTTTGCTCAACCGAATCATCAACAGTTATGTGCACGTAGAGAGGCTAGTTGGTAATAAATAAGGCGGTGCAGAATAGAAAACGTAAATAGTACAATAGTTGCAAAGTATTGCGATACCCACATGTGGCTCTACTAATTGGGCGCTAATAGTGTTTGTCGAAATTTAAACGAAGTATCGTAACATAGGAGAATGAAGGCAGTACACCAGCACTAATAAACTTTTATAGTGTTCAAACAAACAACCACAAACCATTAGTTTACATTAATGACGTGCAAGCAACAACTCATTTTCATTCCAAAGCAACTCTCAATCCAAATTCAATAACCGCCTCGCCATTAATTGTGTCGGGTAGAAAGTCAGGATCGGCTACTTTTTTTGAGTTGATCACAACACTCTTTACGTTTCGCGAAAACCATGATGGATATCGTCGAATCACTGCTCACGAAAACGATGAAATGGTCAAGATAGGACCTTTAAACTTTTGAATGGTATATAGCAGACGTAAATTTCAAGTTTTGTGGTGAGATGTTTGCATGTAACGGATCAAGATTACGTATTACCTAGTGCGCAAGGGTCAGACCCAATCAAGAAGCTTACGGAATTAGAGATCAACAAAAAGATTGGATGGATCACACACAATACACAACTAAAAAGAATAAAATTTGTTAGACCTCATTTATTTTTTATTGCGGTGCAGAACGAGGTGTGATATTCTTCTAAAACATAAAATAATTTTTCGCATAATTATTTGCGTACGACATTCGTACCGGGATTAAAAAATTGAGGTCCTAGTTTTTTGTACGGGTTCATAAAAAAGTAAAAAAAATATTATATATATGGCGTAAACCTTATTTCTCTGTAGTTGACCTTGAATCTCAGTCAAAAAACACCTTGGTAAAATGGAATCTCGGATGTCGTAGAATTGTGGATAATGAACATTGACACCTGAAAATTCACCTACCACCGGTGAGAAATAAGGTTTACGCATTCTTGATGGTAATGGTACCCTGTTGCTGACCAGATCCACTACCACTCTACACTACAATATATATATWTATTTATTTGTATGGAGCCGTAGCCCAATTAAAGTGTTCGGACGCGACTAGCGGCTTATTCCTAACACTGTGTGCCTTTTAACTCTCATGGTCCATATCGTCTTTGTCTTTCCTCCACCCAAGAGTCTGTTGCCCCCCTTTTAGCTTCTTTGGCGACGAARTGTCCACGACTTCGCTTGCCTTCCTTTTCGAGCTCGCCGAATTTTTCGGAGGTGCTGCAACCTCGGTACTCTGCCGGTCCATAAGCAACTTCAGGATGGACACTACAATATATAAGTACTTTTGTTTTGTGTGACTTACTTGAATCAACTCTACGCTTCTTAACAATAAAGCTTTTTGCTGCCAAAGGAAATGATAGAACCCTCTTTTTTGTAAATGCATCAATCAATTCTAGATTTACATCCCCAATAAGCTTTTTGACTCCTTCTTTTAGAAGAATAACTGGTGTAACGGAATCAGGCACAATAGTTTTTTGATTATTCTTATCGTAAAGTTCTTTTGCACGAACTACAATATAATCATCGCTTAAATTAATATTATTCTTTTCAGCGTATCTTTCTTCCTCTGATCTTCTCTTTCTTAAAAATTCAACATCATGTTCGATCGAAACAAATAACATGTAAATTGAACATGTAAACGATTGGCCAAATACATCTTTCAAGGTATCGATCTGCTTCGAAAATTGTGAAAGATCAATATCCTTTTTGAGGTCACGATCCTGAATCCAAACGTATGTGTATTTATTCATGTGGGTGTGTTCATAAAGTTTTGATGAATCATATATAATGTTGAATACCTCAGGTACCTGAGGGATTTCGATTCTTTGACCTAATGAGTGGTCATCGGAATCCAAAGGAATTTTGATCATCTCATCGAAAGAATGAGATGCATTATTCGTAGGATAATATAAACGGTGTGGTTCCATGTATGAATTGATACAATCGTTATTGATCAAACTTGAAAGATCAATTTGATTTCTGAGCAATTTAGCGTTCATACATAAGTGTTTCCACCTTCCACTTGCGATTGTTGTGAGTTTGGGTATGTTCATCACCTCGTGTTTGAATCGTCCACATTTTGTCCGGGCAACCTCCCCCTCAAGAAAAGGAAACAAAGACTTATAGGTAGTGTTTTGACTTGCGTGCTTTAGATAGTTATAAATACAAGACCTAGTTTGGATTTCAAGTAGAGTACCCACACTTGTTGGATTATCGCCCTTTATATAATGACAAATTGGCATGAGAGGAGTTCCCTGGAATGTGACCTTTTCTCTAGCCAAATATATGCTATAGTATGATGCGACCACACGCACGTCGGGGAGGCTGTTAGAAATAGTGAGGCCGAAAATGTTAGCAAGCTCAACAATGTTGATGGCTTTTGCTTGAAATATGCCTTCAGGTAAACCAAAATGAGAGGAATCAAAGTCATCTTGTGATATAGGCACATTCAGATAGGAGAAGGAGAGCAGCATGTGGTATACGTCGGATAACTGAGGGTTAGACATTTGCTCATATGTGAATTGCCGCAGCGGCGCAAAAGTTGCTTCATACCGGTTGAGCTCTAGTACAAAATTAGTTCCCAGAAAAACATCAATAGCTTTTATGTCCGCGGGAGCGCTTTCGTTTGAAAGGTACTTTTCTGCAGCTCGCATTACTTCATTGACTTGAATTGGCACTCCTTTAGTGTATCTTTGAACCTCCGCTGCAAAATGTGTCCTCGCTTCATCATTTTTAAGCACAAACAATTTACGGCGCTCCAATTCGTTAATAATGGTAGTGATGTGATGTTCTTCAAAACAATTCATGATGAGATTATTGAGAAGACAAGGCGAATTGTTTCCACTTCTGCTTTTACCAATAGAGTAGATGATGGATGATCTACCAGATACATATGGAAATATTTTGCCACTAAGCGTTAAGCCAATCAAACATTGCATGACAAGCCGCATTCCTTTTGTATGATCGGTAGGAGAAATTTTGTCTAAAAGTACTTCGACTTCATCCAAGTGTAGAATCAATTGCTTCCTTTTAAAATAATCAGTCACAAAATTTGCTAAGTCAATCATTGGGCGGTCTAAAATTACTAATAATTATGTTGACTATAGAAACTTACAACTTCGCTTAAGATTGCTTGCTAGATCGTTTGTTAATCTCTCAATACTTTGATTGCTGCACCATGTCCTAAACATTTGGGCTCCATCTGGCACCAACCTATTTGCCAAGTCATGAAGAATTGTGAGGATTCCATCACTTGTATCATGTGACTCCCCCACACGGTTGATGTTATCTTCCACGTTATAAAGTAGATACGAATACAGTGTTAAATTAGGGTCTTGTAATGCCAATTTGTTTATAATATCTAAATAGCATTGAGGGTTATCGGTATTCATGATGTTAGGGTCTTCGATAAAAGTAGAAAATCTTCCTTGCAGTTCCTTACCAAATCTTGACGTGGTCGATATATCATGTGATTAGAATGACTTACCTTGTTTTACCAGCGCCGATTTGTCCACTAAAAGGAAGAGTGACATATCGTATTAAATCATTTGCGGGATTGGTTGCAATTAAGTATTGTTCGGAAGATTCAAAGTTTCGGGACCAAACTTCTAATAACTTTAGTACGGATTTGTCATTCAATGCAATGTGGGGAAGTTGGTACATTTTTAAGTGCTACAACTTAATAAAGTGTCAACTAAGAGTGAGCGATCCTTCATTACAATGATGCAAAGAACAAAAGGCAAGAATTTGAATGTGGAGGCAGTCATGAAGGAGCAATGAAATATCTCGGCCAAATCAAATAAATGCATAACAACCCTTTGCAAACACTGCCTTCTCCTTGTGTTTAAAAATATTCAGTTCAAACAAACACCGCACTTGTTGGAGTAGAATAACTTTTTGAGTTACTATACTTCTGGAAGGAGTTTGACAACAGCTTTTGGATAAACATATACAATTTTTTGTCGAGTGCAAAGAAATCTTTTAGAAACTATAAAGACATTCAAAGTTTAGGCGTAAATTAATACCAATAGACTCGCTTTTATAAAGGAGGAGTAACAGTAGGTTCCAACAAATCTGACCACATTAAATAACTTTTTAAATTTGTATTTTATTTTAGGCCAATGGTGCTATCTCACATAAGAATGGTTTAAGGTATAGGTTTGTAATTGTTCTCCACTTTCCAGGTGTACCAAATTGTGACCCGCGCATAAATGATACATAGTTGGCGTTAGACTTCGGATAGTTGTTGTCAAAATTCGTATAAGACCAAGAACGCGAGTCCTCCCATCTGAAACTGGCAGTATTTGAGGAACGAGAACCACCAATCCAAAATTCTGCACACGTAGCCGGTATGAAATTATAAATCCAAGAATTCATTTGCCATGTTGTGATTGAAGCCAAATATCCTCCCTGGCTTCTGCAATATTGATTCGCATCAGTATAAGATATTGAATTTGTAAAAAGTTTGTAACAATAGTTTAAATAAAGGTTGTATCCATTGGGACATGATAAGGTCGGCGCACTCGAGCCATGATATGTGAGGTCTACGAATGTAGGTGGTGCTGATAATGTATTATCTTTAATAAACTTGATCATGCTCGCAACTTTGCTAACAACTGAATCAGCCTCCTTTACGCCACAGCCTCCACTGTGTGAGTAACTTCCAATACCTACAGAGATCCAACGTGGATAACCTACGGGCTTCACAACAAAAGGAATTCCAGAGTCTCCTGCACATGTATTAACAGTTGCATTATTGGTGCAGAACGATACTCCCTTATTGTAGTACGGGAATGTGCTACAGTCGCTGTCGGGAGCTACTTTGATAGTACCCTTGTGAAGGATGGTGGTTGAAGTTTCTTTAGCTATTTGGCCATACCCCGACATATCCATAATGGTTCCTACAGGTGGGGCTTGAATTGCTATAGGCATGAATTCAATGGAACCAGGAACTTCCCCCTTCAGCGGAACTGATAATTCGAACACCGCAACGTCATCATAGTCGAACCCTTTTGAACCAAAATCATCTGGACGGACTTTGCTCTTAATGTCGCGAAGGTCTGAAGAGGTGTAACCGCTATAGTCTGTCTTTCCAAGTATTACTTTGTACGTGTCACCAAATGAGCAATGTCCAGCTGTTAGGATGTATTTGTTTGATATTAAAGCTCCTCCGCATGTATATGAATTGTTTGTCCATGGGTTCACCATCATGTGGACATTATGTGGGTAGGTACTGATCGTTGTGGGTTCGCCATTGTATATAGCTAGTGCATAATTGCAAAGCAGTAGAGCATACACGACTATATTGTATTTCATCTTTTAATTTTATGGTAGCTCAATTGTAGATGGATTGAGAGATACAGTGAAATTAATTAATAATAGAATCGGTATTTATATAAATCAGCCGATAATAGAATACAATGTACACAAATGTATCTAGAGGACAATAATAATCACCCGCACTTTCCATACTCGTGCGTATAGGACTTTTTTACAAAAGTTAATAATACTCTTTGGAAAACAATTTTATTACATCAAGTCTTGATCAGTCCCCATCTTTTCAAATCCTGGTTCAAAATTGTTATTCAGTTCAATAACATTGGTTGTTGTGGGTTTCGGAGATTTAATGCTCTTCAAGTTATGATTAGATTTATATGCAAATAAAACAATCTTGTACATAATAAAGTCCCATTTGGATTTGACGTATAAAGATATTGAGTGATTAGGAAACATTTGAACAAATACGATGACTAGCGCAGACAGTGTGAGCAAGACATTCAATACATATTTTAGATAATACAACCACCACACCTGCGCATCATAACCATCAATTGTTGACGAATATACCACCATGCTGGTGTCATGCGATGCTTTTTGTTTAATAAATTGCTCTGTTTTATCTATCGTTGCCCTCCTTAGAATATCGCTCTGCTCTTCTTGAAACATTTTAGAATAAGAAGACCACAAATCAATGTTAGATTTGAACAAGTTGTGGTATGACCAAAGCATATCTTTTTGATCCCTCACGAGAGTTAAATTACGGATTTGTACTTTTTCAGAAAGATCTAGGCATCTCAACCAAGAAGGAACTACATGTCTCTGTACTTCATACGCATAGTTTCTTTTAGTAAAATAATCTTCATTCTCGGTGTAATCTTTTGATAAAAAGACGCTGCTGTCATCGACGCTTTTTTTGTAACACCTTCGCAACCCAGTCAACTCTACATCAATATCGTGGATTTCAATCAACTGCGTGTATGTTATCAGTGCAAAAGTAATGACAGCATAAGCGGCTAAAACGTATCTGACCCTTTGACCACCACTAGACATGATTAAGCAAGTAAGGAAACCAACACAATAGGACAAGAGTGCAGAAACAATATCATATCTAGACAATATCACACCGATTAAGGTATATCGAACCAGGAATTGTAGTGAATAATTTACAAAAGTATCATGTGCCGTCTTTTTGTCAGTCTTGATAATGCTAAATTTGAAAAAGATGATGTAGAAGGAAGCTCCGATAAAGGAGAATACTACATTAGATGCTCCGAATGTATGTGAAAGTGGGTTTGAAATAAAATAAAAAGCAGACAATATACTATTAGACAATAAAAATATTACCATGATTTTTGTACTTCCAATCCACTCTTCTAACATTACGCCCAATGAAGCGAATGCTGCTACATTGTTTGTTAGACTAAACATGTCAGAGTGTATAAGTGCCGAAGTTATAAAACGATAAACTTGGCCAGATGACACCGCTGGTGCATAATTCTCCAATAAACGTATTGTCCGTACTCGTTTGAAAAACACACACGACAATGTGAATAGGGCTATTTGTAAATATACAATAATCGGTACGAATGTGTGGGTCCTGTTAAATTTTGGGAGGATCGCGACGATTCTGCTCCGTAAATTACGAACTACGAACATGAAATTTGTGAGGTGCACTACGTAAGCGACTGCTAATATTAATGCGGCCACAAAGGATCCTCCAATTATCATACGAATGATCTCTTCATCTGAAAGTAGGTAATCAAACTGTGAACTGTCATCCATTTACAATGTTTTAGACAAAATTTTAAATTAATGTTGTCACGAAATGGAAGTAGGTCAACCATACAATTGAGTGGAAGTCCTGTGGACTCACAGTGTGTATACTTGAGCAATAAGGATTGGTAAAGTAAGTACACAAGGTGAGAACTTTATGCTTAGAGTATAAGAAAGCAGACCTTTATGCGTTAGGGTTATAAAACAGAATTTAGCTGTAGTCATACATAAGTAATCAAGAAAAGAAAATGAATGACTTCGAACAGTTGTTATTCAATTAGGCCTTGGATTACCGTAATTATATTTAAAAACAACAACCCCATTAACAGTAACAACTGATCAAACTTTGATAGAAGGGACAAGCCCTGGACTCAGGTAGCTGTCCGCTACGCCGACATCGACCATCGATTAGTAAGACACTAATTTGAAAAAAGACAAACCTCAAAGAAGAGAAAATAATAAACATCACATTTAATTTTAAAGAAATTGTTTATTGATAACGAACTACATTCATTTAAACATACAATGGAATCTAACATAAACAAATCTATAGAAACATCACATCAACTTACTCGCATTTTTAGGGGATTACACAGGAATTGTTATGAATGCAAGTTTATTTTAGTTCTTTCTCTTGTCTGCAAGCTTTTTAAACAAATCAGAAGCATTGTCGATAGTTTGTTGGAGCTTCTTGTATCCACCTCCAATTAGATTTCCACAATGTGCTGTGAGAATGTTTTCAAATTGGAAATCTTTGATGATTTGGTAAACCCAGTCTCTGAACTCGTACGGTGCGTTGTGGTATTGTTTGATTCCGTTGTCCACATCAGGATGGATTATTAAATCACCTTTTTTAGCCCCTAGAAGTGCAACCTCGGGACCATCATCTTCGGCATAGATGAAAGTATCATCAATGTGAACAGTTTTACTTGGTCTATGGAATGCAAATGCTCCACTAAAGTGATTAGACTCCTCAGGTTGGGGATTAATGAATTCAGTTGCTTTTGGGATTTGAATGTCCACCTCTGGATTCCATAATTTGCGTATAGATGGATTAGTGAGGTCTCCGTCCCAGTGAACGTCCTTGATGTTTCTCAAATGTCTAGGGGTTCCAAAGTATCTAATGGGCCTGCCACTTGCTGTTCTGTTGTAGATGGCGTAGAATGGTTTAAAGAAGGTAGTATGGAAGGGATGCACCGCAACAACTGCCTCAATTAGCGATCCATTGTTTGTCAACTTATCGATATTGCTCTTCAACTCATTATTCATTTCGATGGTATCAATCACTAGAAATTTACCACTTGCAAGACGGATCAAAGACATGTGTGTTCCTTAAAAATCAGAAACGTGTGTACTTGATATACTTACTCAAGTTATACTTTACACCTTGAATTACCTCAAACCAATCTCCTCTGATATTGTAGAAGTCTTTGCCAATCTCAACGGGTACGTTGATCGGGTTAATAGCAATACATACGTTGACGATCAACAATGTAAATAAAAAGATTACCACACTTTTCATGATTTGTTCTGATTAATGAAATATGTGGAAAATTTATCTTATGCGCCATAGTTATATTAAATCTATCCCACTCCGAAATGATACTCCGACAATGCTTACAATAGGACATCACAATATGAACAAGAAAACACAATATAAAGATCTATCCCACTCCGAAATGATACTCTGACGGCACCTACGATCTGGTTAAGATCAATGCTGATATCCAAAAGTAAGTTGATAATGGTTTTAATGCAGCAATAGTTTATTATGATAATATCACAAGAACATTGAAGAGGGGTGTAGATTGATTGAATCATACTTTTAGGGTCAACTGGTTCAAATCAGCACAAAACGAAACCTGCATTTCTCACAACTGCTGATTGCCTTTAATTGCCAGTGTTGAATTTGAAAATTGAATCATGTTCTTCTCAAGCAAGATGTTTACAGTTAATTAAGCTGTTTGACTTGAAGTAGAAATGTTACATTTATTGATATCGAAACTCTCCCCACCAGTTATACATTAAAGTTTTTAAATTACTCCACAATAAACTTTAGCATTTTCTCATACTGTGACCATCAAATTAACTATACCGTTTGATTTGTGGCACCGATAATGTGTAATATCGTAAAAAGTCCACAAAGTCTGGAAATGTCTTATTCTCTTCTGTTCCATATGTGTGATAGAGTTGTTGTCCAGGCATGAAAGTTCTCCACGTTTAACATTCGCTACTGTTGACGTGCTGATCAATTCGCAACTTGATCACATTCGAAGTTACTCTACTAGGTTAGTTTTTGTAAACGTGACATTCTGGTCAACTCAGTGGTGATCAACTATTTATGTTTTATTTGCTCGTAACAGTTGTTGATGGAATTTATTTTTTGGTATAAGTCGTTGATTTGGTGGACCATACTTTCACAGAGTCCACTTTCATGGCTACATTGTCGCCCTTCCATGTTTGCTCCCACTTATCTCTGTTTGACCAGAACTCTGCACTTGCGTGTGGGCTCTTGTTGGACCATGGCTTGGCTCCTACATCAGGGAAGTATCCATTAACACCTCCGACGGCTACATTCATGATCAAGTAGAACTCCTGGTCGAATGGTGACTTCTTAGTCCAGGGCTTGGACAGGTTCTCCCACTTTTGACCCTTGCTGATGGCATTGTTCCAAAAGTCAACTGATAAACTTGTATTAAATACAATCTGACTTGTGTTACAATAACAAAAATAGAGCACTACGTACATTGTTTGGATTGTCAATATAAGTGACCAACCTTTCTTCATCCCAGTACATTCCGTAAATGTGGAAGTCGTCGCTGAGAAGACCTTGTGGTGCCTTGTAACTGCCGTGAGTGAGGTCGTAAGCATTGTGTGCCCAATCTGGTCCCCAATGTAGAGTGGTTGAGTATCCTTCTACTCCTCCATCTTTAATGCCTGCGTAGTTTTGGTTTCCTCTAGATTCTAACAAATCAATTTCACCGGAGGCAGGCCAGCCACCGTACATGTTGTCGACTGGTAGCAACCAAATTGCTGGCCAAATCCAGTCACCTAGTGGTAGCTTTGCCCTTACTTCAACTCTTCCGTACTTGAAGGAGAAGGAATTGATAGTGTTGATACGAGCGGAGGTGATTGGATTTACAATGTTTCCGCCTCCTGTGCCTCTCTGACAACCATAAAATCCATTGTTAGTGCAACCATCTGGTGCACCTCCCCAAAGATTAATCTCAAAACCAGGTTGTGTGATGTCGTTCCCATAAACGGAGGCTGTTGTACGTGGGTGCAAGTAAAGAACAGAATCTTTCACGTAACTAGTAGTTCTATTGTTTACGTACAACTCAAATTCCCAGTTTCCTCCACCTCCTAGAGTGACCTACAAACAATTTAGCTTCACCAAATATATCTACTACCTCGTGCTTCCACGTTCTTGTGTTCAACACATCGAAATCATCGCTAAATATGAGGGCTTCGTTGCAGTCGTTGTGAATCTTGCAAGCAGTGGATCTATCATCACCAAATGATACTGCGATTATTAAAAGCAAAGCAAGTGCTATCTTCATGTTGTGATTGCGTTTGTTTTATGTAAATAAGGGTAAAAGGACAAATCGTTGTAACAATACTCAAAGATTCACATGTCACGGAGATTGAATGTCGCATACAACAAGTTAACCCGCAAACAGAAAAATACAAAAAGAGCAATCTCAAAAGCAATTCATTTATTAAAAACGGTGCCCAATATATCGATAACTAACGGTGGCCAATCTAACTTCATCAATCTTTGCACCCAATTCCTCAAACAACACCACTCTGTTGCTATCCCCATTCAACCAATCCCTTGGTATATGATAATACCTCTGAGTAGGACCGCCATTAGAAGGTTCCACCATGACAGGTTCCATCCATGGTGGCCTCTGTTTAAAGTTCATCACCTTGGTAGGTAGATTGCTATACCTACCCAAACACTTACCATTCACCCACGCAATACCCTTGGATAGCCCAGAAACATCCAACACAAGAGGTGCCTGTAGATTTTGTGGAGTGTTGAAGGATAAGCTATACCAAGTCAATGGCTTACGCAGCGCTTGATCCAATCGATCGCTCCACTCTACTTTGGAATAACCATCGTTGGAGTATATCTGATGGTATTCGCCAGCAGTTCCTGGCTGGATCGACCAACCATTATCGGTAATGTCCTTGTTACCGAGCGTAACTTTACCCCAGATACCTCTCTTATCATCAGCCAAGTTATCTCCTGCAATTTCGCCCTCGATTTTAGTGAGACCCACTACGGCGGTGAGGATTGCAATCTTGTACACATTGCCTGGGGTTAATGGTTTGGCAATGTCGATTTGTTGTTTCCATCCATCAGAGTCGTACTTGCCTCTGTTGCCGGATAGATAAAAGGAAGATGAAGACACGTAAGAGTCGTTCACGAATAAATGTGCAATGTCTCCCATTCTTGAAATGACTAATTTTGATGCTGGGTCCTTGTCGTCGAATTTGACGGTGGTGACGTACCACGTGTAGTCTGTCAGATCCTTGGTGAATTGTATGCTCTCGAGTGGCGATTTCGATTTGATCACATCCTTGGAGTCGAACGGAGCGTTTGGTTCCGTGTAGAATTTGATTTGAGTGGGAGGCGATGGTAACGGAGTAAATGTTTGAGTCGATGGTTCGAATTGAATGTCGCTGCTGTCGATGACCACCATCGGTACTTGTCCCTGAACGAATCTCAACCATAGAACGGATTTTGCGTTTAATTTATATTCTTGTCCACGATAAGTGACATTTGTGGCTTTGTCATTGTCGTTACACAAAAAGTCAATGGAGGAGTGCAAGTAAATGTGTTGGTACGCAAATACCTTTTCGCCGAGGGGTACTGCCTCTGGTCTCTTTCCCTTCCATTCGTTCGAAATCAAAAAGTCTTGATGTTGTTTGAGTAGTAGGTTGATTAGGGATAGTTGAGAATACTTTGGATTATGTGGATGTCCATATTCATCTAATGGTGCATCATAGTCATATCCAGTGGTCACCAAGTAGCTGGGAGTCCTTCCAAAGTTGGTTCCTCCATGCCACATGTAATAGTTCATTCCTGTTCCACCCATGGCAAAGAACCTTAGAACCGAATAAACCACATCTTGAGTAGATCTTGTGTTGTGGTTGTAATTCCAAAAATCAAACCATCCAGGCCAATTCTCGGTCCAAACTCCTGGTTGATCAGGATAGAGTCTCCAATGTTCACCAAGTCTTTCGTGACCATAGAATCCGTTCACTGTGTTGAGAGCGCTTCCTGCGGATCCTTGACACCTATACATTATAGTGACACTGAGTGAGATGATGACTTACATGATCCACGGTACACCTGGCTTGAGACTATCTGCAAAGTCAATGCACCATTGAAGGTACTTTTTTCCTAGATCGCCGTGTGCCCACTGCTGATCCCCATATTCGTTTTCAATTTGTAAAAGGATGACATTACCACCGTTAATGGAGAGTTGAGGCTTGACATAATCAACGACGCGTGATACCCACTCGCCCATCTCCTTCATGAAGGGTTGGTTATAAGTTCTAAATTGAATGCCTTCAATTTCCTTCAGCCATACTGGAAAGCCTCCATAGTTACTATTGATCTTGTTAAAACAATTTCCTTTAAACAAATCACTTACATTTCTGCACAAATATAAGGTCCTATGCGAAGGATAACATCTAGATTATATTTTTGAGCAGTCTTAAGGAACTGCATGAGGTCAAGGTTGCCACTCCAGTCGAATGTCCCCTTAGTGGGCTCATGCAGATGCCAAAATACGTAGGTGTCGATCGTATTCAAGCCTGATGCTGCGGTATATTTCATGATATCATCCCACATTGACTTGGTTGTTGTTACTTGCAGGCTCTTAATGTTAACTTACTGGAGTACTGCGTGGGTAGTGGACACTTCCACTCAAAATTAACTTCCTCTGCCCATTAATGGTTACTGCAACAGGATCCCACGTGACATTTCGGGGCGTTGAGCTCAGCACTTCTGTAAAGAAGATGGCTAGAAAAATGGCAATTCCTATTTGCTTGCCTATCATTTTTTGGTTGATTTGATCTTGATGCAATCAATTTTATTGTTCAATGGGTTGAATTATTTCTGTACTGTTTTACAAGCGATCCATAAGAGCAATCCTATTGTTGTGACAGATGAAGAAGGCACAGTGTTCGACAACAAAGACATAGCCTCCACCAAGATTCCTTCCAAACTTCAGGGCTGAGTTACACCTGTCAATCAAACCACAGTTATGCCTTCGATCAAGATTTCAGATCCATACTACAGCATCACTCTTCACGAAGTTTGTCAGGACACAAGCTTTGGAAGAGGACCCAAAATACGACAAAGTAGACCATGATAAAAAAGACCAAGAGAACCACACCAGAAGGAAAACTTCGATGCACAAGCAGCCAACAAGTCTTATTCAAAAATCAGGTACTCAGTCCAGGAATTAGTTCTAGTTCGCAACAATGTGAGTAGTTATAAGTAGTCTGATATTTGTTTGATGTTTGTAGTGCAGCATTACATGTTGTAGAGAAGTCTTGCTGTTTTCTTGTTCTTGTATTTATCTTCTAAAAACAGCGCCTTCTCTTTTGCGTATTGGTAGTTTGTATTCATTTTTTTGACATTATTCTTGTGATTTGGATAATAAATTGGGTTGTTTCCTTTGATGAATTTTACGCATCAAAGGTTATCCAAGAGTAAAAGAAACCATTTATAAGAACCCGCATCTTGAAGATCAATCTTTGCAAGATGACTTATAACAGTTTCGGCAGTTACTCTTATTGGATAAAGTCCACATATTCAACATTTAATTATAACATTTGTAATCCGTCAACCAAAAAGCATGGCGACTCAGCACGTCAAACTCTCGAAGGATTTGTGTTCTGGGTTGCAGGAATTTCGACAACTACGGAAATCGAACAATGAGGTTCAACGTAAAATCAATATAACACAGGAGAAGTTAAGTAGTGGGGCCTTTCAGGAGGTTCTTTCTGGCCAAGAAGACAGCAGTATAGACACAGAATACAACGACCTTCGCGAGATGTATCAGACCGCATTGGAGCAGTCCAAGAAAGAACAGGAGTATGGATTCAATCAAACTTTAATTTGTTAACAAAGTAGTGTTCTGTTTTTGATATGCACAAAACTCCAAGACTTGATTGAGGTCGCCCACGGAGAGGAAAGTACGTCCATCATCACACATACACATGTTAACATTTATAGACAAGATGGAGACCACAAGCGATAATAAACAACCCGGAATAACTGAGCCCCCTCTCAAAAAGCAAAAAAAAAATACCCCTGCCACACCAACAGCCAATCCCACAGTTTCCGCAGGGACACGCTCAGGAAAGAAGACGGTACAAGAAGCAGGTGAATCTGCGAATAAACAAAAGAAGAGAACTGATGATGCGGACACATATTTAGGTAACACAGAGGATCTACTCAAACCAGGGGAGAAGGTGGCCGCGAAGGCCTCTGACTCGGGAGATTGGATTTTAGGATCCGTTGTTAAATATCTAGCAGACAAAAAGAAGTACGAAATTGAAGACGAGGACGACGATTCGAATCGTAAGCGTTACAAGCTAAATAAGAGGCTGGTGGTAGGGCTCCCTAGATTATTTGATGCAAGTAAGGTCTTTCCTAAAGGCAGTCAAGTACTGGCCATGTTCCCAAACACCACAACGTTTTATCCTGCTATCGTAGACAGAGAACCAAACAAGCAGAACAACTTTTTCTACATGTTACGATTTGAAGATGATGAAGAGGACGGGAAGGTGGTGTCGAGAAAAGTGACACATAAACATGTAATCCCAATGCAGAATGTAAGATAAAAATTGTTTTAATATTATTGCTCCTACATTGTTAAATTAGTTTGTTCCTATTGTGATTATATTCGTGATCATCTTTGTCTCATATATAGTTAGAAGTCAACTTTCTTTACAAATATTAACAGAATACGTCGGCAATGGATGATAAATGCAAAACCGTAGGAACTTACAGTAAATTCAAGCAACCTACCGAATTGGAAAACAAACGCAACAGACATGAAACTGGGTCTGAACCAATATCACAAAAAAACAATTCCTTTTAAAAACCTAACCACGTCAATGATGTATTACATTAAATCTACAAGGATAATCAGTGCAGTGTCACATTTTATTAAACCACTACCGTCATTCACTTACGAACAACGTTGAGAAAGGTTGGGAACATCAGAGGCACATTGCAAAAATAAATACGAGATTAAAGTTATATTACAGACGTTTAATGAAAATTAACACTTTCTTTGTCTGCGACCACCACGGCGACCACCTCTTCTTGATGATCTTCTGCCACGGCGACCTCCTCTTCTTGAGGATCTGCGTCCACGGCGACCTCCACGACGGCTTGAGCGACGTCCACCTCTGCGGCTGGATCTTCTTTGTCTGCGACCTCCACGACGGCTGGATCTTCTTCCTCTTCTTCCACCTCTTCTTGAGGATCTTCTGCCACGACGACCACCTCTTCTTGAGGATCTGCGTCCACGGCGACCACCACGACGGCTGGATCTTCTGCCACGACGTCCACCTCTGCGGCTTGATCTTCTTCCTCTGCGACCACCTCTTCTGGATGATCTGCGTCCACGGCGACCTCCACGACGGCTAGATGTGCGTCCACGACGACCACCTCTTCTGGATGATCTTCTGCCACGACGACCGCCTCTTCTGGATGATCTGCGTCCACGGCGGCTGGATCTACGGCCACGACGTCCACCTCTGCGGTTGCACTTTCTTCCTTGGCGACCACCACGACGGCTGGATCTACGTCCACGACGTCCACCTCTTCTTGATGATCTTCTGCCACGGCGACCTCCTCTTCTTGAGGATCTGCGTCCACGGCGACCTCCACGACGGCTGGAGCGGCGACCACGACGTCCACCTCTTCTTGATGATCTTCTTACTCTTCTTCCACCTCTTCTTGAGGATCTTCTGCCACGACGACCACCTCTTCTTGAGGATCTGCGACCACGGCGACCACCACGACGGCTGGATCTTCTGCCACGACGTCCACCTCTTCTTGAGGATCTGCGGCCACGACGTCCACCTCTTCTTGATGATCTTCTTACTCTTCTTCCACCTCTTCTTGATGATCTTCTTCCTCTTCTTCCACCTCTTCTTGAGGATCTTCTGCCACGACGACCGCCTCTTCTTGAGGATCTGCGTCCACGACGTCCACCTCTTCTTGAGGATCTTCTGCTTCTGCGTCCACCTCTTCTTGAGGATCTGCGTCCACGGCGACCTCCTCTTCTTGATCTTTGACGACGGGCAACGTGTCTTGCAACTCTTCTTGCTAGGCGTGTTGATACTCTCTTAACAAGGCGTGCAAGTCTGGCAAGTCTTCTTCCCTCACTTCTTCTTGACCTTTGTCTTCTTGGAGATTTTCTTCCTCTTTGTTGACGACGAGTTCTGCGCTCTTGGCGTCTCTTTCTTTGTTCCCTTACTAACTTTCTTGTTACACGGGCAAGAGCTCTTCTGACATATTGGCGAATAGTCTTCTTGACGGCTGTAACTTCCTTGGAGTCACTCTTGTTGGCTTGCGACTTTTGGAGAATGTCGACCAAAACTGCCAACTTGACTTTCAAAACTTGTCTGCGAGAGAATCTTCTTGACCTCCTTTGTTGTTTCTTTTGTGGCTTTGATGATGGTTTTACAGCGACTGGCTTGGTAGCTTTAATGGCGCTTCCGAAGCTGGTCTTGGTGGAGGATTGTACAGCAACAACGCTTTGTTTCTGCTTGGTTTGTTGAGCAAAAGCAAAGGCTGCAAGGACTGCCAAGAGGACAAAGATGAAGGTCCTCATTGCTTTTGTTATTTATTGGATGTAATACGTTGACGAGGAGTTGAACTATATTTATACCGACACGCGGATAAGGAACTTCCAAATATGTCTACTGTAGCATTTCAACATCGTTGCGGTTAAAATATATTTACAACTACTGTGTTTTGATTGGGGTATAATATCATCTTATATGGTCAAGGGTGAATTACAGTTTTAAAAAGCCGACATTCGGAGTCCACGTCCACTACAATTTAACAAAAAAAATATTTAAATATTTTGATTTTAGTTCTGTTCATTTTTGATGAAACAATAGAATGCGTCCCTCCTCACATCATTGCATGTCACCACACCACCTCTACACCTCATATAATTTTTATACAGCTCCAACACCCTTATATCCTCACAATGTTCATCAATGGCACTTTTCAACAACTTTTCAAAATCAACAGGAAACGATTCATTCCATTCTTCGGCAACAGCGCCCACGAACAACATGGCAATCCTTTCATCTCTTAAAGCCCACTTGACAACATCCTCTTCTTCCTTGCACTCAATAGAGGCACCATCATTGAACCTATTATACATGCAGAAGGCAATCACATCCATGAGCGACTCAATCTCGCTCGAAACACAACTTTGACACGTAAACAACAATTTGCCCAGACTTCCCTCTAAAACAGATATTTTTATTTTGTTAGAAGAATTGATTAATTTGTTGGCTTTTCTTGAATGAAAGGAGTCCTTTTTACTTGATGGCAGAGAAATGGGACTGACAAAGGAGGATCTTGATGACATTCTGAACCTTTTGTATTTTTCAAGTAAATTCCTTTTGAAAAATCTGTGCAGTGGCGAATTGTCACATTCATGACCCAATGTGAGTCCTGCAATGACTGGATACGGCCAATGTGTTAAATGTGATTCATAGTCCGATGTAACACCCAACACACCTCCTCCCGCTCTATAAATCCTATCGACAGAGTCATGAATGTTGGTCGGCAAGTTGGAATTTGAAACAAGAAGAATGTTGAAGAAATGTTTTTTGGTATGTTCCGAAATCAAGTCGCAAGCATTTTGCTGCGTATTCTGAGAGGCATTAATCAAGATTTTATTAATGTGTGAAAATTTCTTTTGAACACTCACTTCCAATGGCGTTAATTTTGTGTTATCTGGTATGCTCAGAGTTCGTCGGAACTTGTCCATGTGAACTAGAACTTCCACACTGTGAATATCATTCCTGCGCACTGCACTCAAAAGCGGAGTCTCTCCGAGTTTATTTATGATCCATAATTTACAAAAGTGATGATAATGAGAACACCTCAAAATGTGGTGTTGATTTGCTTTTCTCTTTATTACACAATGTAGTGGAGTGTTCAAATTCCTCTTGTCTTGTTGATTATATACTTCCACCAGTAGGGAGTAGGAATCCCTAAGGGCAGCCTCCACCAGAACATCAAGCGTATAGGAGTGAGATTTGTCGCAAATGGCCCATTGATGGAAAACATTCTGACCTCTTTGATTCACTGATCTCATCAACTTTTTCAAATAACCGTTTTGGGCCGCGTGGTCGCATAGGGCTTTCATTTTATCTGGTCTAGAGACAGCATAAGACAAACATGTATCACCATTACGATCAAATCGTTGGATGCTAATGTCCCTCTTGGATAGCAGGTAATTTACAGTGGACAGATCTCCATGTTCACAGCCACAAATGTAATGTAGCACGGTACCGCCTTTCACGGACACCTTCAAATTGACGTCAATTTTTGGGTGTGCGAAAAGCCTGTCGCAAACCTTAAAGTGATTCTCCCTTAGCGCCATCAATAGTGGCGATAGTTCGTAACTGTCTTTGTGATTGACGTTCACGCCCTGATCACACAAGAAGCAGACTGCTTCTAGGTTGCCTGCTGAGCAAGCGTAGAATAGTGGGGTAGCCTGTATGCTATCTTGTTGATCCAAATCTGCCTCCAAGACCACAGAAAAATACTTTAAAAGTTCCACTTGATTATATTTGGCTGCAATGTGTATCATTGTGCCATCATTGTGTTCTTTAAACGATATTGTTGATGTGTTTGAATAGTCACTGATTTCACTTAAACAATCATCTACCATAAAAATGTCACCGCTCGTACAAGCGTCAAGCAAACGCTTTAGACTATCTTGGTCGGGTACCATAAACGTTTTATATGAACATTAATACTAAAACAATCCACAAACTGGATCATATTCAATTACTCGTGATTCTGGTTGAAGAATCAACACGAATCTTGTGAGTTCCAAAAATATGATTGTAATTGAAACAGATTGTAATGTCGGCTATAAGAATAATATCAACAAGTTCGCATGGTTTATTAGTTGTACAAGCTGAGTCCGGTCTATTTCTTGGATCCGTTCATAGGTGATTTATGGGGACACTGAAATTAGCTTCTTTACATATGAATAGAATCTAATATGATGTCATTGAGGTGCTTACATAAAATTAATGTGAGTAGACTTAGAGCTTCCAAATCTATTCTGTGACATTTCCATCTTGCGTAGTCGTCACGACAGACAAACTAATACCCACAACGATACAGCAACGCATAAACAATGTCTTCTCACTTTTCCGATTTATTGTATTTTGTAATTAATGGTTGACTATTTAACAAGATGTCTCAACTGACGGTGGCCAAGAATAAGTTCACACAATTGTGCGAGAACCTTAATGAGCGTGATTTTGAGGCTTTTAAAGGTTTTTTGGTAGATTCACTTGATCTTGGTTGTGGCCATGACCATCACCATCATCATGATGAGCCAACAGTTGACTCTGCTAAAACTAGCAAACTTGACAGAATCATAGACCATTTGAGAAGTTCTGTTAATGTATACGCAGAAGCACCTGAGGAAAATATTGTTTATCCCAAAGAGGGTAAATTTGATGGATACACAAATAAGAACACAATTCATGTTGATGGGTTTTTGTATAGTGACGATGTACTACCTGAGTTTCAACAAAGCGGCGCTATACCCACCTCATACTGCAAAGATTGTAATTCCAAGAACATTAGTGACCTAAGTGAGTCAATAAAAGTTATAAATATTTTTGTACTGACACTCTCCTAGACTTTATTTCCCATTCATTCTCAACGCAGGATCTTGATTATGTTTTCAGCAAGCACGTGTTGGGTAGATATAATTTAACAGATTTAACTATTATGGACGTTGGTTCCCGTCTTGGTGCAGTTCTGTATTATGCACATCTCTTCACAAGTACAAAAAAGCTCATCGGTGTTGAAATCAACCCATTCTTCGCAAAACTACAACAAACAACATTAAATAAATTCAAGATGCAGAACAGAGTTCAAATCATCAACGAAGACTTTTTGACACTTTCACAAACCATCAATGAATGTGACATTCTAATCATGCACAATGTATTTGAATGGTTCTGTTCTCAGGAGGAACACAAGAATGTTTGGTACAAATTGAAAAACCAAGTCCTCACCAAAAAAGGTTTGAAACTATTATGCTGTCCACCAATAGGACAGTCACTGAGTGATGCAGGTATTAAAGACATTAACATTGATGATTGGGTCAAAGTAATTCCCCTCACATCAGACGACTCTGTACAGATTGATGCAGAGAGGCAGTCAGATTTTTGTTTGTATGAAATAAAGTAGAACCTACTGTCTGATTGTAAAGAACATTCTTTTTACAAAAAATTAACCCATGTATTTTTAATATTGATACAACTTAATGCCCAGGCATGTAGGGATTTGAATCCGTTCTGTAGTCCATTCCAGCGAATGCATGATTTACGTCTCTGTGATGAGCCTCATCAGCTCTTGTGTGTGCCACAACATCCAACATGGTGGCATTCTCCTTCATCTTCCAATATTTGACTGCAATTTCGGGCGCTGGAGTGTTTTGCCATTCTTTCAAATCTGTGTGGCCGTTTTTGATTTCTTCCAAAATATGAGTGTATGTGATGACTGCCTCCTCTTCTAAATATCCGACAAGACGGTGGCAGTATGTTGGAGATACCAAGTACGCCAAAAAGAAGAAGTTGAAAAAGATGCCTTGGCTCATCCATACACAGGAGCGGAAGAAAAGACCTGGTTGTTTTTGTTTGAGGTAGATTAGGAGATGCATCCTCTCATTTTCTGCCTCTTCCATCAAGGTGTGAATCCAGCCATTGTCTCTGCGCATTCTCCTTAGGGAGTTTAGATGGCGAAGCAATCCTCCAACAGAGCCAGGTACTCCGGCAATTGATTCAAGGAAGCAAATTCTGTTCAGGGCCTTATTTATAGTAGGTTTGCCCCACATCCAGCCACTCATCCAGTCAAAGTTGAAGCGAATTGTACGGATGGTGTAAAGTGCGAGCTTATCAATAAGAGTGGTAGGTGGTTTGTGTTGGTGAGCTACATTCCAAATGTATGATTCGTTCCAAAGGGGGTGAGGTAGGTTGTAGTCGTCTCCAAAATCTACGGATGCTTTGGAATTCTTGTAAATGCCTCCAGTTGGTTTCGAAAATCCGTCTGCGTTTTCCCTCACGTTTTCTTTGCGAACTCTCATGGCCTCGTCAACACGAGATTTGTCCTCTGATTGATTTTCTTGTATGGATTTCTCCTCCATAGTGCTGTAGTATCTACTCTTAACAAAGAATGGCACAGCTGGTACTGCACGTTGGTTTGTTAGTGCAAACCTTGCCAATCTGATTGTTGTTGCTCTTGTTAACTTGTTCATGACTTTGTCGAACTACTCTGCGCACTATCGTTTTCCTTTTTATACCCAACCTAATTGCGGGATAAGCGAATATAGAAATCTCATTTATCAAAAGAAATTGGGAAAGAAATTCGTCTGGGAATTGTGTAATTTGATTTCTTTTTCTTGAGACATTTAGAACAATCACAATAAATATCGTTCCCAAGTTCACTTCAGTCTACAATCTTGTTCGTTTGGTGCTCTACATCATTTGGGTGTACGTAGATTAATATTTCTCAGTGTCAAAGTAATACAAAATAATCAAGTGACATTTTAGCGGCAGATTATTTTTATGATGTCAAGAATCAAGTGTCAAAATGACATTTTATTGGGGCGACTGGATGCCACTACAGTGGATCGCTTTGCTCTTAATGTACTATCGTTTAATTCAGATCCTTCTTGAACAAGCAATATTTTCATCAAATTAGTGGAAGCAATGCACGCAGGTACTTGAATAAAATTCCAGTAATGATCAACAATCAATGTAACTGATTGAGTGCAACATGTCCTAATGTACGTTCGGAATGCAGAAGTTGTACAGTTTGCAGGTAAGAATTGTGAGGATGCTAGATAGCCTGTCTGTAACAGTTAAATCGAATCTATTTATCCAAAGACACCGAACGTCCTCTTTGAAAGAGTTTTTTTACAAAAAAATGTTGTAATACTCTTCAATGTTGCAGAAAAGTCTTCAATGTTGAACACACAGGGATTATATGATAAATAGCGTGGTACAGATTCCAATATAATTCAAAACAAAAACCATGCAAAGGCCTAAAGCCGATAATTTTACTGCAATATCCAGAACGTATAATCAAGTTACTGGAGGTGCAACTCGGGATGTTGGAAAGTTCATATTATCTATAGCACCTAAAATTGACAAGAGTTCACATATTTTGGATAATGCTTGTGGAACTGGCATTGTTTCCGAAGAAATTAGAAGCATCCATAAGGAGGCACCAATTCAAGCTATCGACTTTAGTAGTGGTATGATCGAAGTTGTACGTGGACTTTCGGAAGAGAATAACTGGGAATCATTTGATGCCAAGGAGATGAACGGGCAGGAACTCGAGTTTCCTGACGAAACCTTTACTCATTCCATCAGTAACTTTGGTATTTTCATGTTCCCCGATAGCAGAAAAGGCCTGAGCGAGGCACGCAGAACACTAAAAACAGGTGGATGGATAGTCGTCACATCATGGAGCCTTGTGGGTTGGTATCAGCCTTTGTACGCCGCATTCAATAGATTCAAACCTAACTGTAACTTGTTCATCCCTCCTAAATTTCCATTGTGGAATACGAAGCAGGTTGCCTTCAATACGCTTTCTGAGGCAGGTTTCAAAAATGTAGAAACATTAGAGTACAATACATTTGCTAAGCAAAAAAACATTGAAACCCATGTGACATTGATGACAAGTTCTTTAAAGAAGCAACTGATGAAGGATTGGCCACTGACGGACATAAGCGAGTTTGAAGCAATACTGAGAGATGAGTTTGAAAAAGTTGTGGAGGTGGATGAAGAAGGTAACTATGCTATTAAGATGAACAGTCTTGTAAGCCATGGGATAAAATAAATAGTAACTTTGTAATCGTGTCAATGTCATTTGAGGAAGCACAACAACATCTTGACGATGCAGAACAAGTGTTAACAGAAGATCCTTTAAATTACTATGCACTTTTATCAAAAGCTAATTCTTTGAGGATTCTCGGGGAGTACGAAGATTCAGTGAGTAGTTACAGAATGGCGATAGAAGTTATGACAGAACCCTCTGCAAACCCATATTTGGGACTCAGCGCGACCTACTTACAACTACAACAGCCGGAGGAGAGTCTACTTGTTTGTGATGAAGCAATTAGTACCTTTCCTAAAAATTCGGACTTATGGTTTAATAAAGGTGTAGCTCATTCAGACTTGAATCAAATGTCAAATGCATATGAATGCTTTGACAATTCAAGTGACTTTTGTGAGAATCATGACGCAGAAGTTTATTACCAAAGAGGTAAAACCCTTCAAAATTCAAAAGTTTATGACATGGCACTTGAAAGTTTTGAAAAGGCGTTGGAGATTGATGGTTCCCTTGTCAAAGCCTTAATTGGAAAGGCTGTTGTGTTTAACGAAAGGCAAGAATACGAATCAAGCTTAGAGAACCTTAATCAAGCATTAGATCTTCACAACGAAGATTTCTTGATGGGTCTTTTAATCCTAAAGGCAGATGTTTTGTTCAATATAGGTTCATATAATGAATCAATAGAGTGCTGTAAAATGGCAGCAGAGTTGAATGAGACAAATGCCGCTCCACACATCACAATAGGTAATTGTTTTGTGGCATTGGGTGATTTGGAAAATGCAATTTCAGAGTTCGATATGGTAATAGATATGAACAATGACACATCTGCTATATACTACAAAGGAAGAGCATACCTCCACTTCGAAATGCTAAATGATGCAATTTCTTGTTTTGAAAAAGTCATAGAGGATCAGGAAAGTGATCTCGTAGCAGATGCTACTTGGTATATGGGAAATGCATATGAACTCCTGGGCCGTGCAGAAGAAGCAGAGCAATTATACACCAATGCAAAATTGATCGATCCAAACTGTGGGGATTGTGCTTAGGAACATCTCGTAATATATAAACTTATCTTTTATTGACAAACTTGTTTTTATTTTGTGGTTCCATACATGTTAGTTTAGGTCATTTCAGTTCAACAATACATTACCAGTAGATAATATAGTGGTTGTTATTCTGTGGTCAAATCTAAGGTGGGTAAATCGTTAATTGGAGCGTTAATTCAATATTCATATTGTCTTGCTATCATTATGCGATAAATTTTACGTTCAATGTCATCTGTCACGTCTTCATAAAGTTTCTATGACTGTACACGTGTACGTATGATTTCGTCTCGTTGACCGAATTTCTTGTAATCAAAGAAACAAAACATGTCAGACTTTTGGGATAATGCTCAATCAAGCTACGATAGAGATTTCGAAGTTGTAGAAGCTGAAGAATATAGACCACAAATAGTATACCGTGTAGAAGAACCAGTGAAAGCAACCAAGACAAAAAAGGAAAAGAAGACAGACGAGTGGACCACACAGGGTCGTCAAAAAGACGACTTCAAATCAAAGGATGACGATAGTGAACGTCAAAAAAAGAAGAAATTGAAAGAAGAGCAAGATCAAGTCGACGAAATTCAAGCCAAAAAAATAAAAAAGCTCCAAGACAAAGGGAAAACCGTTACTGCATCTATAGATTTGAACATTGACGATCCCCTAGACTTTTTCGTTGAGCAGGGTAAAAACAAAAAGCTATCCAAAGCTGAGATCCAAGAACAACAGAGGATCGAACGCGAAAAGAGGAGGAAATTGAAGCAAAAGAAGTTGGAAGAAGAACTGAAGCAGGAGCAACGTGATCGCAAGGCTGGAAAATACAAGGAACTCGACGAGAGTGTTGGGTTGACCAAGCTATCATTCAAGAAGGAGGCACAAGAGCCAACTGAGAAGAAGAAAAAGAAGAAGGCCACAAATGTACCCGACCAAAAGACTACTGTTGCAGCAGAAGCAGCAGCCAAAAAACCAAAAACAACACAGGCCATTGCGACCAGCTTGACATCCGATCACATCAAATCCTTAATCAAGGAAGCCAGTGCCATGTTCCCACAAGCCCAGGATCTACAAGTTCGTAAAGTAGCCGACCAACTTGATCAAGAGCTACAACAGGTCAACTGGAAGCCAACCAACGTAACAGACGAACCCATCTCCTTCTTGGACTCAAAGGCCAGATCAGAATTAAAGACTTGGATCAACTCACTTTCCACAGAATCAAATTCCTCTTCACTCTCACATGCAGTCAGGACCATTTTCAACGAGAAGGGAGATGAAAAGAGGACCGGAGGAGCCATCGGTAATAGAATGGTCCTACAAGCCATCGCATCAACTCATCCAGAAGCAGTGTTCAAAGGCTTCGTACCATTGTACAAAAACTTTAACGTAACCGGATCAGCACTTCAAAATGCATTCTGGATAGTGAGACAACTAGACGCAGGAAACCATCACAGCGCCGTTCAAAGGTTCAAAGTGATATCCAGCACCGTATTCGATTCCATTCTCAACAAAACATTAAAAGGAAAGGACGAAAAGAGCATCTTCGACATGGTCACCGAGTCCATCAGCTCGCTTCCATCAAAAGTGACCGCATTAGTGGATCCAGGCACATTCCTATCATTACAAAGAGAACATTTATCCGCAAGTGCAGGTCACCGTGCGGAACAAATCAAACAAATTTACGATCGTCTAGTGCACTACAGCGTAAAGGCAACACCCGAAGAATACTTTGGTAAATTATTACAATCCATCAAAACCTACCAACAAGACGAAAACAGCAGAGAACACATTTTGGACCAACTACAAGAAGGTATCGTAAAGAACTGCAATGCATGTTGCCAACAATGGTCAAAGAGCGTAAGCAGCGCGTTCGCAGGAACAACGTTACTTTTACAACGACTCAACCAATCACCGAAGGTCATCAGCAGCTTGAGCAGCAAGGACGCAAACACATTGAGGCAAACAGTTTTGGACATCCAAGCAGTCATTGCCAAACAAGACAAGAAGCAGGATAAGGAGAGTTGGGTCAAGAAATGTCAAGCACAAGTAGATTTATTCTTGAACAGTAACGAAGAACGCCAGGAGACGAGCAGCGGAGCGTCCAGTGCTGTTGGAGGTCTTTTAATGTCAGGTGTTGCTGCTGGTTTACTTCTGGGTATTGCAGGAGTGGCCTTTGTCAAGTTTGGATGTCATGACACCAGCGTTGTTGACCCTTATTTGAGTGAATCTGCCAAACAGCAATTGGCTCAAATCTGTTCAAAGTTACCATCTGAAGTGTACAAGTTGTTTCATTAAATCAGTTTTTATTTAAATGTTGTTGTTCTTGTATTTGGAAAAGGCTAAACAAGCATTCGTTCCGCCGAAACCAAAAGAATTTGAAATGGCCAAATCAATTTCACAGTGCTTGACTTCCTCTCCGCATAATATGACTTGTTGTTGTTGATCGGAGTTGTTTATTTTTAGATTTAATGTGGGAGGGATCATGTTATGCTTCAATGCCTTTATTGTTGCGATCGCCTCGACACTTCCGGCAGCTCCTAATAAATGACCAACGGCGCCCTTGATACTGCTGACGTGTACTTTATCATCTTGGTGTTGTCTGTTTTTAAATGTGTTTTTTACTGCTTCCAACTCTGCGAGATCTCCTGCGGGTGTAGATGTAGCGTGTGCATTGACGTATTGTACGGGTCGGTTTGTGCTTCTAAGAGCTCTCTCGATGACTAGTTGTTGACCTCTACCATCTGGTCTTGGTGCTGTAATGTGGAAGGCATCTGCTCCTAGTCCATAACCTACTATCTCGGCGTGGATGTTTGCTTTTCTATCGAGTGCATGTTGCAGTTCCTCTAAGACCAAGATTCCACATCCTTCTCCCATCACAAACCCACATCGATCGGAATCAAATGGACGTGATGACTCTCTGGGCGAGTTGTTGTATTTGGTACTTAGTGCATTGCCTCTACAAAAACCTGCGAACGATAATGCGTCCAATGATGATTCCGTTCCTCCACATACCATAACGTTTGCATCATCTGCTTGTATCATTCTGTATGCATCTCCAATAGAGTGAGCTCCGGTGGCACAAGCTGTTGAAGCTGTGTGATTTGGACCCATGAATCCATAACGAATGGAAACATAACCAGCTGCCATGTTTGTTAATATTCTAGGAATGAAGAATGGAGAGATTTTTCTGATCTGCCGTTGACTAAGTAGCTGTGCAGCGTCGCTAATTTCTTCGAGCGATCCTATTCCTGACCCGATGCTTACGCCTGTACTTTGAAGTTCCTTGTCATTTTGTGGGATCCAGTTTGCATCTTGAAGTGCCTCCTGTGCTGCTATCAAGGCAAACTGCACGTACCGAGATAATTTTGTGATGTAAACCTTAGATTCTCCATTGTATGATTGAACCTTCTCATTCCACTCGTCCATAGGGAGCGGGGCAGCAACTCTGCTTGGAATAGCATTCCATTTAGAATCCTCAATCGGATCGAGAAGACGATCTGATGTTGGATAAGAAATAATACCGCTTTCTGAATATTATTGAGTGATTCCATCTTCTTCTACTTACTACAATCCACCAGCGATGTCCATAATTTATTAACTCCACATCCAAATGGGCTCACTGATCCCATACCCGTAATAACGACCCTTCTTGGTTCTCGGCTGGCTTCATGTTGATGATATAACCGCCAGCTATTAAAAGTGAAGAGATTTCTCAACTGAGGTGTTCGGTATCGGAAAATCATACCTTGTAAACCTTAATCAACCTCGTCAACATCCTTCAACTGTCAAGAATATTTTATCAGAGGGTAATACTTGTCAGTCACCATCGTCTCATATGACATCTATAGAGCAATCAAACTACGACTTTTCAAACCAAACACAAGATGTCGCAGAAAATATAATAACAACCCACCCTTTGTTTTCTTCAGCTTTGGGAACCCACCTATTCCAACACACTAACCTGGCGCCAGTGAGTAATCAATTAGATAATGAAGAGGGGTCAAGAAATAGCCCAGACGAAAACGCAGATAAGACCGAGGATGATCAGGCTGTAATGAACAGGATTGTAGCACAAATAAAAGAGAATGAGAGGCGAAACATAGACAATATGCTCAATGATCAAGACTCAACTATGAATATAGTTGCCTCCCAACAATCACAAAAATTACTAATAAAATGTGACGCTGAAAATGACCCACTCTTGGTGGAATATCTGACCAAACAAAGCGCCCTTCACATTATGCAAAAGGTAGAATTAGATATGATCCACACACAACTAGACGAATACCTGGAGCGTGTGAGAGCAACATTGCGCATCGGGCAGGGGGACTCCGAGAATATACAGTACTATAAGCATCAACAGCAGCAACTTTTAAGTGGCGTCCGCTCTGGTTCACCAGTCTCACCCCCTAGTCCTCAAATGACACCACGCATGATTCAACAAATACATCAAGATGTACAAGATAATAACGAGCGACTCTCCGACATTTTATACAATAACAACAATAGTAACAGCAACAGCAACGTTCAACAGCAACCACAAGATTCTGTCCCACTACATTCAACCCCAATCTCTGGAACTTTTGCAGGAAAGAAGCAGGATGAAGTGATTAATGAACTAAAGAAGAAATACAGTGGGCAAGTCCTACAGGTTGCTCAAAGCAAAAAGAAAAAGAAGAACTTTCAAAAAGAGACATCTGATCACCTCAACCTGTGGTTCTTCAATAACCTACACGATCCCTACCCCTCAGACGAAGTCAAGAAAGCATTGGCTGCACAAACTAACTTATCTCTATCTCAAGTCAACAATTGGTTTGGCAACAAGAGAATTCGTTACAAGAGAAGAATGCTGGAGCAAGGTAAGAAACCAGAATCAGGAGGTAGCGATACGCCCGACCATACCTTCTTGGAAGAATCCGTAAGTCCAGGATCAAAGCAGTCGAGAAAGCGTCCGTCAAGATCGTCTTCAAAGACCAACGAAGATCCGATGCCAAGAAATGTTCCGGATCTACCCAACCCTCCTATGATAGCCTCTCCTCCACACTACCAACCTCATCCAATGCCACAATCTCCGCATATTATATATCCGCAACCAAATGTTCCGAATTTAGGTTACTATAATAATGACATGAGAGCACCACAGAACAACATGTTTATACACATGCCACCTCATCATCAGCCACCACAACATCCGATTCATCACCCAGCACCCAATCCACATTTGGGACTAGAGCAATACCAACAAGGAGGGATACCAAACAGAAATCAAATGACAGGTCAACACAATGCCTATAATCAATATCATGAATAAATTTTTTTATTAAACTTGTTTGTCATTGTAAAACTCTGGGCAGTCAGGTAGGCACACATCAAAATTAAACAAATCTGGTCGAAGATGAACTTTGGAGCGAAGATGGCCCAAACCATCAAATGTCTTCTTTGAATGGTGACGTTTATCATGTTGACTAGAGAGATGATGGAGTGGAAGATTAAATACAGCCTGCTGTTGTTCTTGTTGATCCAAGGAATCGAGATGATGTAGAGTATTTTTGGTGCCAACGTGTTGCAGGTGACCAGGATGCCAGAAAATACCAAGTGTGTCTCTTGTATACCAACAAAGCCGCTGTTCCATTGGATAGTGTTTACTGTATTTTGGTTACCCATAGAGAAGAAGTATTGCATACCAAACCAACACCAAAACCAAAGGCCATTGCCGCCCTCTTTTCGTGAAATGTATTGTATTATAACTGTTTGGGTATACATGAGTGCAAATGATGCCGAATAATTGTATCCTTTGATCATTAATAACACAGGTATCGTACAAAAGAATAGTTTCATGCTGCGAGATTTAGCACTCCTTTGTTTACTTATTAGTAGGTATAAAGTAGTTGATAACCAGATCAAATAAACTACACGTGGATAATACACTTGCAAATCTAAAGAATCTGTACTTTTAACTTGGTTTGCAGCGTCCAGGTCACGTCGTATCCAATATAGCCAAACAAATAAGATCTGAATAGCGTAGCTAATTGATATTGTTTTGAAAGACTTTTGACTAATGTACAAGACAGCCAAAGGAATTAGCGTTACAAATATATAGGCAGCATATGGACTATTAAACACTTCCCAACTAATTGGGGTATCACTGCCCATCTGATGAGTACCATGGGATCTATATCGAACAGTGTACGTAGAGAGACGCACACATACAACAAGTATGATTCCTAAAACAACATTCCTATAATTTTGATTGTTCCAACTTCTGTAAATTAACAAAAAGCCATTAGTTGTTATAAAGAAGAACACAACACGATCTTCATAAACAATAAAGCTGTTGGAGAATAAACTAAACAAATACAAAACAAGACATATCCCGTTAAATAAATCAATATAATCGAATGATTGTTTGAATTGAATTTTTCCAGAGTCGATTATGTTATAAACTAGAATAGAAGTCATCGATACAAAAAACATGGTGACATCTCCATATTCCTGAACCAGATCCAATGTGTAGTAGTTTGATCCAAAAACAGATATACGCAACTTGACAACAGCATACATAATCATAAAAGAAAGGAACAATTGATATTTTGTAGATGTAGATTGACTCTTAAAACAATCAGCAATCATTGTGAGCACAATGGCGGCCACTAATACGATGCCTGCACCCATCCTAACAACATCAAATTTGGCCCATCTGTCTCTGCATATCCTAGATGTGTCTCTTATAAACAAGTAATAATGCTTCATGCTCTCATCAATAGCCTCTTGATTTGATACATCATTAATAACTTTATTAAAAAGATTGTTTGCGATTTCAAAATGATGATGGATTTCGTTCATTATGTGTTCGCTTGGTATGAACGAAGGGTCAAGTTGATTGTAAGCTATTAAATATTTATGGACTTGCCAGGCATTTACATGCATGGATGAAAGGGCATCCAAAGAATGACCAAATGGCAAAAGATCAAGAATAAGACCACCCAAGTTACCAAAAGGTATAGGTAAGCCTAAAAGTCTTGCAACAGTTGGAACAAAATCTATTTGTGGAACATCTAGATCTCCGTTGGAGTCCTTTTCTCTTTTTACTGTTGGTACGTTGAATTTTTTATGTGAGCTATAGGCCCAAAAAGCAGCGTCGACCTCCAGTGATGAGTCACCACCATGATCTCCAAAGTCATTCATGCCATGGTCACCAAATACAAGCAACAAGGTGTCGTCACGAACACCACCACTAAAATCATTTATTACGTGCTTTATTACATTATTCATTTGTGTCAATTTATTGCTCATTTGTTCATGGTGAGCGCCATGTCGGTGACCAGCATGATCTACCCCAAGGAAATGAGCTATTAATAGATTCGAGTCGTCCTGATTAATCTCTTGGTCCAAATGTTGCAGGATGCCATCGTCTACTGTATGAAGATCATGCACATCAAAAGACGGATAAAAAGAATGTCTTTTGTAAAAATTACTTTTTGTTGGATATAAACTAGACCAGGTATCATCACCAAGGGCAACAACACTTTTATTAAGGTGACGCAGTTGATACATTAAGGAATCCTCTTGAATTTCATCGCTGTCGAAATTTTTACCAATGTCAATGAATGTCGGGAGGCCACCGGTTGTAAGCGCTTTAAGACGCTGACTCGTTGTGGTTGGAGCGTCCGCGACAAACTTGAAGAATCGCGTGTGGTCTGGATTGTTATGGGATAATTGATTTAATGTTGTTAATTTGTTTGTGTATTGCTTGTCAATCTCGCTAGGCTTTACCATGTCGAACCGGAGAGCATCGATTATAAAAAACAAAACCCTTTGGTATAGGGGTTTGGATGTATGGCAGGATTTATACGTGGGGAACCAATATCCTGATTTGATCTCGCAGTTGATTGCTTTGGAGTAGTTCCCAAAAAATGGTGAGGGTGATTCCGTGTTATTTGATTGCGTTTCCAAAGCTATACGAGTAAGTAGAAAGCCGCTCGTGAACAGGTACGTCCCAAACAATAGGCAAAATATAATCCACAATGACAGCTTGTCTATGTACATCAGTGTTTTATAAAAGAAAGTTGACTCAAAGTTGGTTGGACAGAGTTTTTATTTCACGAAGAGCACATACAACCCCATAATAACACAAAGTATTGACACTAGCCAATGCAAGCGAATTCCTATAACACTCGCTGGAGGTAAAGTTGCTTAGCACTTAAAAGAATTTATTGTCGCGTACCTTTAAATATGATCCCAAAAAATCCTTTGCGGCGGTTTTCTATAGATGACTTTAAACGTGGCACTCTTCTAAAATATGATGCAGCACAAATAAAAAGTAAGACCACGCACAACAATCCAGGCGCAGAAAAAACTGTGATAATCAATATTATGAATATTAAGGTTGATTTACTGTTCGTCATATCCTACTCCTTGTACCTGCTGTTTGCTTGTATTGTAATGAATAAGAACAAGTTGAGCAATTACAATTTTAAAAATGAATGCATTTTGTCTGTCTGAAAGACAGTAGTTTATTGTTGATTATATCTAGTATTTTATACCTATTTACCAATATGAAAATAAGAAGACACTTTTTGGCACCATCACCACTTAATCAAAATCGAAGTACCTTTTCATTAACGTTGATACAATATAACGTATTTCAGACAGACTTTTGAATATTGGTGGTTGATTGAGATGCATCCTCAAAACACATCCATAGCCACTGGAAACAACATTGGATTCTACGCTCTTAATGATGGTGGAATATATAATGATAAAATGGTCGAACTTGGGAGATTGATTGCTTCAAAACGTTTACTTGTGAGGTTTTAATATATATCATAAGGTATTATAATACTAATTAAACATGTAGTTTCTTTGGCCGAGTGGTTTTTCGTCCATATAAGGCGGCAGATTGCTAATCTGTTGTGGTAACACGCGTGAGTTCGAATCTCACAGGAAACGAATTTTAAATTATTTTTGTGATCATCTGGCTCATTACGTAATATTGCTTCGTACACATATTTCGAACACAAAAGAGCAGACAATATAGTTTTACCATCTAAAAAATGTGATATGTGATTTACTACGTCTTCTGATATTGAGCAGAAAATTGAATCTCTTCTTTGTTTTTTTGTTGGTAACTCTGGGTCATCCCTTGGCCTCTTGCTCATTGTTTGATTCACACCGATACTGTGTAGTTTTTGATGTTAATTTTCGTTGGCTAAAGAAATGGTTAGTTAATTGACATGACAATTACATGTAATACAGTACTGGTATGCTGACAGTTGTAAACGAGATGAGAGGTCAACCTACGGCATGTGGCATGTGAACACCTAGAACGGTGAACGCAACAGGCAAGGAAATGTGCTGGTTCCACAGCACATTTTAATCTTAACAAGAACGTCTCAAGACAAGAATTGCACTTTTTTGTAGGTATGCGTGTCAGGGCCTCTACATTAAAGTTAAGCAGCAAGTTAATTAATTAAGGGAACGCGTGTTGGGGCCTCCTTAATTAATGAGAGTATAGTGGGAATGCGTGTTGGGGCCTCCACTCAAGACAGAAATGAAACAGAGCGGGACTTGAACATTAACATGCAAACGGATATTGCGGAAGGGGAAACAATATTAACATTAACAACAATAAAACAAGACATAATTTAAAGTTAAGATTACTTTATGTGAAAAAAAAAAAAAGAAAGAATTTCCCGTACAAAAAACTAGGACCTCAATTTTTTAATCCCGGTACGAATGTCGTACGCAAATAATTATGCGAAAAATTATTTTATGTTTTAGAAGAATATCACACCTCGTTCTGCACCGCAATAAAAAATAAATGAGGTCTAACAAATTTTATTCTTTTTAGTTGTGTATTGTGTGATCCATCCAATCTTTTTGTTGATCTCTAATTCCGTAAGCTTCTTGATTGAGTCTGACCCTTGCGCACTAGGTAATACGTAATCTTGATCCGTTACATGCAAACATCTCACCACAAAACTTGAAATTAACGTCTGCTATATACCATTCAAAAGTTTAAAGGTCCTATCTTGACCATTTCATCGTTTTCGTGAGCAGTGATTCGACGATATCCATCATGGTTTTCGCGAAACGTAAAGAGTGTTGTGATAAACTCAAAAAAAGTAGCCGATCCTGACTTTCTACCCGACACAATTAATGGCGAGGCGGTTATTGAATTTGGATTGAGAGTTGCTTTGGAATGAAAGTGAGTTGTTGCTTGCACGTCATTAATGTAAACTAATGGTTTGTGGTTGTTTGTTTGAACACTATAAAAGTTTATTAGTGCTGGTGTACTGCCTTCATTCTCCTATGTTACGATACTTCGTTTAAATTTCGACAAACACTATTAGCGCCCAATTAGTAGAGCCACATGTGGGTATCGCAATACTTTGCAACTATTGTACTATTTACGTTTTCTATTCTGCACCGCCTTATTTATTACCAACTAGCCTCTCTACGTGCACATAACTGTTGATATGCAATGATTCGGTTGAGCAAAATTTCACACATAGAAAAAAACATGGATTGCATGAAGTGTGGTAACGTGTCTTCTTGAGTGCTCATTCAGTAGAGCAAATAAAAGAAAGTGCTGCGATGCGAACACGCAAGGGTGCTTTTAATTGATGCTGATCGCCAGGTAATCTTTTGCTTACGCGTCTATTAACATTATGTAGATTAACAACAGACGGAACTGTATAGGTGATGCCTTCAAAAATGCAAAATTTTCCGATTTTATACAAAGATTGTAAGCACATTATGTTGATTTATACCTAACGTTCAAAGAAGAGCATTGGAAACGCTATTCGCACCAATTGAAAGGAACTCAGATGACGTCGAGACAAGAGATTGACAGTGATACTAGGACAAACAATTGGAAGGATTGAAGAGGTTAAATTTTCACCTGGCATGATGTGGTGGGATACAATTATAGCTCAAGCAACGAGTGACAGCGTCTCCATACACATAACCAACCTGGTCCATAATAATCTTTACGTCACTCCATAGTAATCTTCATTATCACATCACATTCTATCAACACATCGAAAGTGACATAATTGTTGGAAAAAACCTTTCGTAGAGAGACAAAGAAAGAATTGTCCGAGAGGGGCATGAGCAGAGAATCCATTCGATGTATCATTGCACGTCAGTGTCTACAAAAACCTGAGAACCTCTGCAAGCCGCATGTAATTGTGGAGGAAAACGACATCAGCCCGTCCATTTAACTGGCAAAACATGTATTGGAGTTGTGAATAGACGGCGAGATGCGCTTGATTCCAATCCTTCTCTTGCTTATTGAAAATACAAATAAAACAATTTATTAACTACATTTTCATTCCTCATTTCACATCCCATTAAAAGTAATTGGACCTAAAAACGATGTCCTCGTTCGCTCCTCAATAAAATATATTTGAGGCCCTCATTTCACACCCTATTAAAAAATAATTGGGGTCCTCGTTATTAAATAAATGAGGTCCTCATTACTACCTCGTTTCTACAAATTGGGGTCCTCACAACATGAAAAATGGGGTGCTAGTTTTCTGTACGGGTAAATGCAATATTTTTATTTTATTAGAATTTTTCTTGCGGTACTGTCAACAATCTCTAGTATGATTCAATCCACACTCCTCCTGCGGTCATGTTATAATGACGTGCTGAATGTGTTCGGAATATAATCATCACGTTGCTCGAAAATATTAATCCTCATCTAATATCGCAGAATTAATCCACCACCGAAAATCTAGTCGGCGCCAAATTATAAAAATTAGTTTTGAACGGAATGCATAATATAACAATAGATGGCCATCCATCTCTCCAAATTCTTGACACAACATTCCAACTTGCTCCATCTGACCGATTTATCAAATATTTCCTTGAATGTGTCGATGGCTTCTCTGGTTCTTCCGGTGACTTGGTACATGTTGAGTAATAAATTGTATGCTGGTGGGCCCAGTCGAATGTAGCATTCTCGTATCTTTTGGTAACCTCTTGGCTTAAAACTATATTGTAAAGTATCAAAAACTTTCTTTGACAGGTTATCGTGTGGAAGGATGTTGCGTACTTCAAGGCTGACAGGCGTTTTTTTAAGAAGCGGTATTTCAAGGAGTGTTTCCGGATTCAAAAGCAGTATGGCTTCACATGAAGTTTGCGATGCTATCAAAAATTCAGCAGGTCCTACAATTGCGACGAAGATATACAAGGACATAAAATTCAAACCGAACTTGTTTATTTTAAACGCGTTAATCAAGGTTTACGAGAATAATAAGTGCGATGAAAACATCCTAGATATTTTTGAAGACTTCTTGAAGATTGATATGACGGATTCTTATGCTCTGAAAAGGGTGATAAAAGCCTCGGCCAAATTTAATCAAACCGAGAATTTGAAGAGGATTATGGAGAGATTACCTGATAAAGAGAGCTGGGCTTCGGTTATCAAGTCAGACATTTCTTCAATATTGTTAGATTTGGAGAGAAAGAAGCAGGATGAAAGCGGACATACTTCAGAACAAACATTTAATAAACATTTGCAGCAACTTTGTCGCGAGAACGATTATGATGCCGCTTTGAAGTTTTACCAAAGCAATCGTGACGACATCACATTGATTGATACATCATGCTGCACTTATCTGTTATCCTCTTTTAGCAAAAAAGGAAATGTGTTGCTCCTTCTTGATTTGATTCATAAGATGGAATCCAATAAGCAAATGTGCACGGGAACTCAGTATGCCATTGTTATGAACTGTCTTATAAGCCAAAACCGGCTTGTAGAGCTAAAAACATTATGTGAAGGAATCTTGACTAAGAAGGTCGATGTTTATGGCAGTGAATGGATGAAGGTCATCAAAGCTTTCAATAACAACAACGATTTTAAAAGCTCAAGTGATATTATTGGGAAAATGGGATCTTGTGGTATGAATCCAGGCCACATTTTATGTACCACTTTGATCAGTCTGTTTTTACGTAAGGGGTATACCAATTATGCAAAACAAGTTTATGATGTCATGAAGTGTTTTGATATTCAACCAGATGGGTATCTTTGGAATGTTATTTTGAAAATGCACCTTGACTTGCGCAATTTTGACCAAGCATTTGATGTGTTACAGAAGATGGAGTTAAGTGGTGGCAAACCCAACATAATAAACTACAATAATATTTTGAATGCAAGCATCGTTGGGGGTAGCTCTGACAATGTAAATCGTGCGTATAAAATGCTTCGAGAAAGTGGGTTGGAATACAATATTTCCACATGGAACACAATTATAAAGATGAGGTTAAGAATTGGAAGTGTAGAAGATGCCTATCATACACTTTCTGAAATAGAACAATCTGGAGAGAAGCTTAATACGGTGACATTTACCACATTGATGAACGGTTGTGTTGAGGCCAAAGACTTCCAGATTGTTGATTTGGTCGTCAGGAAGATGAAGGAGGTCGGTATTGAGCCAGGAATTCAAGTTCATACTATTCTGATGAAGGCAGAGATTAAGAAGGGTAATGCCGATGGCATATTCAACATTCTTGAGCAAATGTCAGCAGGAGGTTGCAAACCAGATGTAATTGCGTACACAATACTAATAAATACGTGCATTGATAATGGGCGACTAGATGTCGCCCAAAAAGTTTATAAATTGTTACGCTCAACCGATGCAAAGCTGACTACACAAGCCTGGGGTTCAATTATCAAACTGTACATTTCCAGCGGAGATATATATAAAGCAGTGGACGCTCTTATGCAAATGAGAACAAGTAAATGCGAACCAAACGGAATAATATACATTACTGTAATAAATGGGTGTATCGAGTCTCAACAATTTGATAAAGCTGAGCAAGTTATTAAGACATTAATGAATAGTGGTGCTAATATGGATGTCAAACTATGGTCAGTTGTAATCAAATATCATCTTGAGAAGGGCGAGATACAAGAAGCTATCTCTGTTCTCGACGATATGAATAGAGCAAATTTACTACCCGATGCTCAAATATACACATCGCTGATAAATAGTTGCATAAATAAGGGTGATATTAAAGCAGCCTCGCTTGTTTATCAAACTGCTGTATGTAATAAAGTGGTATCAGATAAACAATTTTATGACGCAATCATAAAATTGCATTTGAATCAGGGTAATAGCAATGATGCATTTTCAATTCTTGAAGAGATGCAAGCACGTTGTGAGGACATTAAACCTGATGTCACGACATATGTTATATTTATAAACGCTTGTATAAGTATGCGTCTTTTTGAGGATGCAGAAAGAGCGCACAACATGTTGTTATTGAGCAGTATTGAGTTCAATATCTATTTATGGAACACTGTTATCAAACTATACGCTAACGCTCCAAACAATCTAATCAATAAAGCAATCCAACTTTTCAATTGTATGATCAAAGAGGGTTGTAATCCAGATATAGTGACTTACATCATCCTCATAAACGGTTTTGTGAATGCTAAATTATTTGACGACGCACACAAGTTGTATGAATCATTAAAAGAAAGTGGCTTGAACATGAATATCGAAGCATGGAACACTGTCATCAAGATGAAGACATCAAGTGGCGATATAGATGGTGCTCTCGACGTTGTTGTATCTATGAAACAACAAGGTTTCAGCCCAGACATGGTATCATTTGTTACCTTGTTGAGTGGGTGTGTGAACTCTGGTATGCAAGAACAAGCGCGCCAGATACACACGATGCTTGTTGACAGCAAACTAGAAATAAGCCTTGAAGCATGGAATACGATCATCAAGATGCATATGATGGATGGACAGTTTAAGCTTGCACTGCAGGCGTATGATGATATGATCAAACACAACTGCCCTA
>JAOPGA020001255.1:0-19981 GCA_026419775.2 Acrasis kona | reverse complement strand
AATTTAGTGATTTTGGAAGTGAGTCAGGAGATAAAATAAGACAACATATTGCTGATAGAAGCAGATCGTACAAATTAACTATTTTGAACHAACAAAACTTTATTTTAATGTTAATAGATACCAAATCCATCAAAAAGACCATCTGCTGAAAGTGCTTTACAGGACGAGATTTTTATTAACTACAAAAAAACAATTTGTTACAGTTTTCGTCCCGATGAAAATTAATCGAATTTGAATAAAACATACTTTTTTTGAAAGATACTGTCAAAAGTGGTCTCGAAGACTTGTACATCTGTACATTGTCAATCGATGTGGCAAATATCATGAAAGATACTGTCACACTGTTAATAAAATAAAATGGCTCGATGGATATTATCTTTGATCTTCGTAACATCGCCTTCCAATTTTGTAGAATTTCTAATAATTGGTGGTTCACACTGAGTGTTGTCCACAAATGGTGGTTTACCGACGGCGATTGATACTTTGATTTGATCTGCCTTCCAGTTTGATGGGGTAACTGTTTCTTCGGAATCGTCTGTTTTGGTAAGAACTAATTGAGGTGCTTCGTGATAGCACTCGTCATTGAAAAATGATTTTGGTGAGAACTAATTGAGGTCCATTTTTGTTGACAAAGTCAAGTACTTCAGCTACTGATGTTAGAGTTCAATGACAATGTGGACTTACGGAAACTCACTTCTCCACAACACGAGAGGCAATCGTTTATCAAAGTTCATCACTAAAGAAGATCTTCATTTCATCGCACTTTTGTACACGGTAAACTATCCTTTGCAAATCCTAGCTTGGAGCAATCCTCATTTGATTTGGCTATTGATAATGCGATAATTATAAACTGCAACAACGGTCGGCATCAAAAACATCATTGTTTCTTACAACCTCGTTACAAACATAAGTGATGAAGAATTTCTAATACAACCATCATGATGGTTTGATGTTGTTCAATATTCAATCTCATCTTCAACTGCTTCAATTTATTACTTGCATGGTCTGTTGAAGTCTTTCAATGTTTATTCGGCCTTCCATGTCAATATAACGTCAACCTATCATCAATCAACCTAAAGCTATAAACTCTACTCAATGCACAAGACACTGCACAAAATTACTGGCAAGTCTAGGAATAAAGAGCGCTCAGTCAGCGTTGATAAGCCTATAATTTATGTTGATGGTTTGTTAATTATTTTGTTCTAGCCGTTAACGTTGTTAGTCCTTGAGGCAAGTGACATCCCCATTGCTGCGAATAGTAAAATTATTTACATCAAATCATAACAATTCTCGTTAGAGGTTACACATGTTTATTGTTTAATACAGTATGAGGACACAAAATTCATTACAGATGTTAAACCAGGAGTGTTGCAACTTGGAATCAGTCTTTTATGATGTAAGTTTGTTTCTACCAACCATTTTAATTTTATTAGGTCGGCAGGTAGCACGAATGGAAGGAAGTCTTGAATTCTCTGTGATGAAGAACAACCTTGTTCACAAAGATCGTTGTAAAGGACATGTAGACATTAACATCAACTCACTGCTGCACGAGGATGTTGTCACCAAGTGGTTCGTTGTAGATACTTCATCATCAGAGGATAAGATAGAGAATAATAATTGCGACACAAAGCTCAAACTAAAACTCCAATACTCATCTTCAGAGAGAGGCAAGATGAATCAGCTTAGCGAAGTCACAACCATCACAAAATGTAGTCCACTACAAATATTCTTCGAAAAAAGACCCATACGTCAAACCTGCGCAATCTTCAACCACAGTGAACTTGCTCCAAATGCTAACGAACTTGGAGCCTTCTTCCAAATTGCAATGGACAGCACAAAGATGGATGTAACCGACATTATTTCTGCATTTAAGTGTCGAGATTGTTGAATTAGTTTTATTCTTAAAGTTATTTTTTTCCTTGCAGGTTCTGCTTTTTATTAAGCCACTTATAAAAAATGACAATTCGTTTAATAGTGAACAAACGAGGCAGAAATAGAAACGAACCATATGATCATGTCAAGATTAGATGTAAGTCATACAACACAACAAAAGTGCTCAACATGCTATTGTAGTGGGTGGTGGAGGTCAGAGTGCAGGTGATCAGCAGCAGACTTCAGAGCAGAAGGCGGCGTATGAGGAGATGAAGCAGCAGAAGAGTAGGCGCGCTTTTAAGCAGTGGTTAGAGCGTGTGTGGTTGAATGAAAAAGAGGGTGATGAGAAAGACTTTTTGCAAGAATTGGTTCAAAAGATCTTCGATGACGATTTCAATGGAAGAACATTTGCTGAAGTGACTGTTAAATATCTTTTTGATACCCACTATTCGCCAGGAAAAATCAAAGCGATTGAATTGTTTTTTAAAAGCAAGTTTGGAGTAGTTATGAAAGAATAATTGGTGACGAGGAGATTAGGACTACTACTGAGCACCTTTTTATACAATCTTCTGCTATATCGAATGTTTTTGTTCTGCTCCAAAAGTCACTATCGTCGCTCACAAACTATACCCTGTTAGTTGTTATTGAAATTTTCTTCAACTGTCGGTTTTGAGTTGAATTTCATTTTTCAACTCCAAACGTTTTATACGGGATGGGATTACCATGAATTTTTTATGGAAGCTGATTGTCTTTACAAAAAATATGTAAGCAGACACATTTATTACCCTCTTCGCATCCGCTCACCTCACAGACAAAAGATAAAGACAACCGAATAGTACTTCAAAATGAAGCCCATCCCTCATCACAACTACATAAACTGATTCCATCTTAGGTCATTAGTTTAATGGATCATAATAAGAACTGGGATGTACCTGGCTTAATAAAACTATTAACAAAAATAATGGTTTAAAAGTGAAGCCAACAATGTGGATTGAACTCATGATCTTTCGCTTACAAGGCGAACGCTTTATAATCAAGAACCACTAAGCTATGCTGGCTTTTTAAATATAAAAGCTATCAATTACATAAGCTTATTAATAATCACGCGACTTTGAACATTCTTTCTTTTTAGTATTGGATGTTGTTTCAAAACATAAACATACACTTGTGTCGCCTGTTCCACTTGCATATTTGTATCGGGCACGGAATGATACAGCTTTACCAGTGAGGCAACGACGGGTTAGTCCGATTGTCCAGGTGAGTTCAAAATGAAAAAATGTACTAGAAAACCTTTGCGGTTCCGGGCCGCTCGGGAGGAAGTTATGTCGGTTAACCGTCGTGATAAGTTCCAGTTTCATCCATTTCAGAATTTTATCACAAAATGAATTGTAATGAACATCTTTTCCAACTATTTTCGAAATTGTAATGAACATCGTTGAAGATGAAGACATTGAAGTCATTGAACCTCCCAAGAAGAAGGCGAGGAATGCTTTTTCGGTAATGATGACGAGTCCCAAAAGAGACAGAACAATAAAACATGACAAGGATAGCAAACTAGAGAAACAAACATCCGGCACTGATTCCAAGTACATCACGTGCCCTTTATGTCAAAAAGATATCTTTCGCAGTGGTATGGGAATGCACATGATGACTCACGACATGGATAAAACTACATTTAAAGCCACACCCAAAGAGCAAGAGACATTTGAAGTATTGATTACAAATAAAACTCGCTTTGGGCTCAAATGGAATTGTCCAACAAAGAAGAGGGTCAAGCAGACAAAGTTGTCTTTTTTAAAATCAGATAACAAAAAACCTGCTCACCGACTTGCTGAAATTCACTACAAGGGCTCGCAACAAGACACTCCACAAGATACCTTTTATTATTATCAAGGCCAAAAAGAAAAACTAGCACATGTTAAAACTTTTGCTTTAATGGAACAAAATAAACAATTTCAGCGTGCACCTGTTCACGATATTACATTAACTTCAAAGCAACAGGACGTCCATTGGTCTCAAACTTGTAAATTACGTCTTGAAAAAAAAACATCTAGTGATGAGATAACATTAAAAACAGATTATGATCGGCCTGTTATTCAATTTGATTCATCCTCCCTCGAAGTCGGCTCTTCCTTTAGTGCAGTTTATGGTTTCAATCTTGGTAAAAGTTTTTTAAAATCTCTTCTTCAAAAGAACATCCGTTTAGGTCGTGCTGAAAGTGCTGTCAGGGTTGCCAAATTACTTATTCAATGTAGTGTGACTGAATTTCTGCGCAGAATGTTGGTGATTATTGTAGAAGATGCCATATTACATCCTGCGTTTGCATATCTTACTTGGCTTATGATGGCCGATTCTCGTGGTTTCATAATATCCATTCCTCATCTGAACAATTGTTTGAGAATTGTCAACGAAGTTTGTCATGTGCAGTTTCGGGATGAATATCCAGATGTGAACCAAAAGGATGAGCAGGATGATGTTAGTAATTTGTATGATTCTTGCAGTCAACTTCATCCATTTGAGGCCATGTTAGTGAGATCGTTATTGATAAGGGCGTTGTTCGGTGGTATGACAGGCGACTGTCGAATGTTGAAGGGATTTGCCGAGTTATGGTTTAAACGTTTTTGTAGCGACGACAATTACAAAAGTCCCCCTTCTGGTTCATCCGACACCCTTCCTGATTATATCTGTGACTTGAATACAGCATCAAATAAACCATTCTCTCCTTGGATGCGCTTCATACTTCATTGTTATAGTTCACAGTCCACTGATATCTCTTTTCAGGATGTAGGACCAATAACACATCATGATATTGTGTTGAGTGCTTTAGATCAGCATTGCTCTCCTATATCCACCCTGGTTATGCAAGACAGTAGATTTGCTAATGCAGTTTCGAAAGTAGGCGGTGAGGATGAAATCAAGACAATGATGTGGTACTGTAGATCTAGTTTGAACACTAGAAGGAGTGTATATAAAGATTGCGCTTCTGAGGATCAGATAAAAGCTGAGGAAGTAAGAAGAAAATACTGTGACGTGTGGGAGGGTATCGCAAGTGGATTAGACACACTGAGTAACGAGTATATCAAGAGGAAGTTGTAGCATTTGGATCGCTACAAAGCCATATTCTCGAATGACGGGTAATAAATTTTTTTAAGAATGAATTTACAATTTATTTGTTGGCATCCACTTGTTTTTTTGCTTGTTCAAGCTCAACTCTGACCTGCCTCAAGATTAAAGCTAATTTCTTTGCTTTTCTAGCTCTTTCATTTCTTTGTGCTCTAATTATTCTTCTTTGAAGTCTGTTCGATCTTCTGAGCAGTCTCATGTACCTTCTTCTAGCCAATACCTTGTTGTCTGTCCTAGGCAGTACCTTTTCATTCCTCTTGCTTTTGCTCTTCTCAACAAGTAGCTTAGCTCTCTGTCTTTGAATCAATTCTTTGACTCTTTCAATCTTGCTCGATATTTTTGCTAACTTGTTACTAGCTCTAACGCTCTTTTTATTCAACTTTCTTAGCTTTCTCTTGTATTTGCGGATTGTTCTTCTAATACGCCTTAGCTTTCTCTGTCTTCTGATTCGCTTTTCATCTCTGTATTTATATCTGCTGTCGCTGTTGTGAGATCTAGGTTTGTAGATCAAATGTTGCTTAGTGTTCAAGTTGCCAAATCTTCTTCTAAACCACGATGGCTTTGATGTTGGTTTATAAGTGGCAGACGGTGCGAAGGTTGGCTTGAGCGAAGCGTTATTACGGTTCAGTAGACTTCCTTCTCCTATTAAAAATGCCAAGGTGATCTTCTCCTCAAAGTGTTTTGTCACACATCCGTTAATAGATTTATATCGCTCGTTCAAATCTTTAATGGCACTATTTTGATTGATGCAATCTGCCACCATCTTAATTTTGCTTGCTTTTTTGAAGCACTTTAATTTCAATTTGAGATCTTTTCTATTCTTCCTCAGACAATGCTTTAGTTTTTCAATCCTCCTAAAGAACTTGTTGATCTTGGGAGATACACCTTTGAGAGGAGTACTCTTTATGTCATTCTCTTTTGTCGAAACCACACTTATCAATATCGCAAAAACAATGAAGCACAGTAGAATTTTCATTATTTGTTGTGGTTGATCTTGATTATTATTAGGTTTATACATAACCATTCTTGGAGTTTGAATGTTACAATAAGATAGATGTTACACAAAAGAATTATATTAAAGAGATTAATAAACTATACACTTGAAAGTTATTTTATTAGAAGTACATCTTGGTTATTTGAAATGATTTGAATTATAACATATCATTCTTAACGGAAGACCTACATTTGCTGTTCGTCCTGATACAGCTAGCCTCTAAGTGAAGTGATCTGTTGTGTTGGTTGAGGCGCAGTACATCATGGTTGTGATTGCTTTTAGGTTGATTCATTTCTTGTAATGAAAGAGAACACAACAATACCTGTACATAGGAAAGCATATTGGGCAGCGCTCGGATTTTCTCTATTATGGAGTGTAATAATAACGTCATTATATATCAACAAGAATTGCGCAAACAATACAACATTTCCTCGAGCTGCCAACAAGGGCAAACTGATGCTTATTAGTATGCTGTCAATGTGTGGTAAGGAGGAGAGGAATACAATGAGACAGCTCCAAAGAGATTGGTTTAGACAGTGGGGCTTTCTAGACCTTAAATTTGTTCTAGATGAAAATGAGAATGGCATTAATTGCGTTGAACAACTTGCTGCCGAGCAAAGTAAATATAATGATCTTGTTTTTATACCAACCAAAAGACAGGGCTATAAACAGCTCATTTATAAAATAGAATCCATGGTGCAATTTCTAGGAGGGGAATTAGAGTCGGGGAGATATAACTATAAATATATCTTCAAAACTGATGACGACTCATTTATAAGGCCAGAGAGGCTTCGTAAATTTGTCGAGGATGCGTGCGGGAAGTTTGACGAATGTTACTTTGGTGCGTTGTTCAAGCCGAGCGAGGGCCATTCATCACCAGACTATAAGGCTCGTACATTAAGTGACAGGTTCGTATTCCCGTTCGCTTCTGGTGCGGGTTATGGTTGGTCTAAATCATCACTAATCAAACTCAACGGTATGATTAAAGCCACTGGTGGACTTGTAAAATACGAAGCAGAAGATGCCACAATGGGACAATGGATGTCACAAATCGAAACAACGCACTTTGGAGAAATACATTGGACGAAAGGACCCTCGTTGTGTGAAAATCCCGATACTTGTCTGGTACATGCAATTAAAAAACCTAATGAAATGAAAAAAATGATGGAACTTGAGCAAGCAGGAAAATCATATGTTGAGTTTTGCAAAACAATAAGGTTGAATGGACCATAAAAATGAATAAAAAACAATTTTAGATCAAGTAATGTATTATTGATAATAAATTATTACATGGATTCGTAGAATGTGTTTCAAGTTTACATGATCTAACTTTGGATGGTGGGTGATGATGCTTCGTTTGAGACCAAAGCAAGTTTTTCTTTTGCCTTTCTATCAAAATATTCCTTCTTTCTTTCGTATGCAGACTTTGTCCAGTCATGAACGTCAATCTTGGCATCCTGATGTTCCTTCCAGATCTTATCAACTTCCTCAACAGTCGTGGCGTCGTTGATCTCAAACATGTATTCTAAACTTGGATCCTCTTTACTCAACTGACACTTTCCACCTGGAAGGCGATCACAGACGGATGGAAGCCTCAATATGAATTGTTGCGGACTAGACAAGGAATGATCTTCAGTTGGCTGTGTATTTGGAGCATAGGAATCAGAATCTTTTTCAACAACGTCAACATTACGAGCAGTCACAAGACGTGCGCGTTGGAAGAACAAGAGACCGGAAAGTTTTTCTAATTTCTTAACGTCTACTTCAAATTGACGGAGAGGAGTGTCAGAAGGCACAGGCTCGTTGGGAATTAAAAAAGCAGTTAAAGATGGATCATTTTGATTAGAAGAATTTTCTGCAAGAATGACTTTGAATAAATGTGTTGGTACATGTACTTGATTTTCTCCAATGACTGGGTAACGAACCTCTCCTGTGACTTTGCTTCTTCTTTTTGGATCTTCCGGTAAGTTTTCTTTTCCTGATGGGAGATACAATGGACCTGTAATGACGTGTACTGGGGCACCTGTTTGAGATGGAAGTTTTCTTACAAATTGCTCTAGTCTTCTCCAGTATCCAGAGTTGTTGCGACCATTCTAAAAAAAAATGTTAAATTATGATTAAAAGTGTTTCTTACTTGGGGAACAATGTTGTTGGTGAGGTAAAACGTTTCGTCAAGAGATAATTGGACGTCTGCAGTGTATAGATCGCCAGCAGGAATCATGTGTCTGTTTTTGATAAAAAAAGAATGAACGTACAATAATTACCCTCTGTGATAGCCTGAATTCCAATAGTCGTCATTTGACGATCTAAAAGGTACTGGAACTGATCCGTCAGGATCTTGTTTGAATTCTGAGTTCTTCCTATTAATGTCTGGATTGTTTGGTTGTTTAGGGTAGATGGTGTTTGCGACCCACTTTGGCGTCTTTTTGGCGAAATCAACCTCTGAAATGTATTTTCTAAAAACATGAATAGTTGGTGGGGTGTCTTCCTTTAAAACATAGTTCTCATAAGAGTTTGGTAGTCCAAAATTTAAAATGGGATGTTGTTCTCTAAGCTTCTTCTCGCGTTCTATTTCTACATTGTATTGTTCAATAAAGTGCTGCTCTTTTTTTTGAATCTCCTCTGAAAGATTTAGAGTTTCTCGCTCAGCCTTTTTTAATGCAATTGAGTGTGTTTCAAAGTTTTTCTGGACCAATCCTTCGTATACATAGGTTGTCGCCGCAACACCTGTGACCACTCCACTGATGATAGAAGCAAGAGCAAGTCTTCTCATGTTCAGATTACAACAAATAAGATCAGTTACAAAGTTGGTCCCACCTATGATACCCAATATGAAGATACTCTTAACTGTATGTACAAACAGGCCATAACTTTTATTTCTAGTTTGGTACTAACTATTTTTATTAAGTTAAAATTATGTACAGATGCAACAGATTACACACTCAAATCTATACCGCCTAATCATCGACCTCTTATTTGAAAGTCTTTCTTACAAATTCAATAGAATGTGTTGCAAAATCGCCATCTCCATCGAAGCACAGATAATGACTTGTATGTAAATTTTTTTTGTTGTACTCCTGTTTGAAATGGAGAGTGACTTTGATATTGAACACTCCCCAACCTAATCTTTTCATCTCAAACGGTGGATCAGATAAGACTACAGTGCTTGGTGTGAATGTAGGGTGCAACTTGACAACCACTTTATCAATATAATCCTCAATATTGTCTTCGTCTCTCATTCTTACAAAAAGCCTCCATTCGTGCCAATCTTCGCCATTTCTTGGTCGTACCGAATGTGCATTTCCAATAAAAACATCTTTGTGTTCAACAACAACTTGTTCTATTTCTCTTCTATCCTCCTCAACTTCTTCGAGTCGAGACGAATACTCTTGGTTGAATACATTCTTCATAATTTCCTGTAGAAGTAAATTAGGTTTCAGATTGTTTGGATCCAAAAAAGACATATCAGACCGGCAAACTGGGCATTCTGGTTTGTGCTCCCTCAAACATCTCTCCAAACAGAATTTACAAAAGTTATGAGAGCAGGGCACCGAACAGGGTTCTGCCAACATTTTAAAGCATAAAGGGCACTCAAATTGTTGTTCATCCAACTTTGACATCTCCTTTTCCTTTTTACTTCTATTATAAGAACAGATAACCCTGTGTTTGAAGTTCTTTGTAAAACTACCAGTTGACAAAATTTTAATAATGGACGCAGGTATGTGAACTCATCACCAGCACATTAAATTATTTAGATAAAACACTAAGTGAGGAAGTAAGCAAGGTCACTCTATCTGACCAACCTGCCAAAGACGAAAAACCAAAAGTTGATGTAAAAGAACAACCAAAAGAAAAGCCAGCACCAAAGAAACAACCAAAAAAGAATGCCCCACAAGAGATCACTCCTTATGCATTAGACATCCGTGTTGGGAAAATTCTATCAGTAGAGCGCCACCCTGATGCAGACTCCCTATTCATCGAGAAGATCGATGTTGGAGAAGAAAAGCCAAGAAATGTATGCAGCGGATTGGTTGGAAAAATTGAACAATCCGACATTCAAGATCAGTATGTGCTTGTTGCTTGTAATTTGAAACCAGGAAACATGCGAGGAGTCACAAGTGAAGCAATGATCTTGTGTGCCACCGACGCTGTAACCAGTGCTGTCGAATTACTCAAAATTCCTTCCTCTGCCAAGGTAGGAGACAAAGTTGAATACGAAGGATATGAGGCGAGAGATGCCGATGAACAAATCAATTCGAAAAAACTTACGAAATTGATGCCATTATGGGGTACAGATGCTCAAGGTAATGTTGTGTTTGACAAAACACATACCGTCAAACTCTCAGGAGAGGCCGTCAAGTCAACGTTTATTAATTCTCTTGTTAAATAAATAACATTTGATGAATCACAATGTAGAATGTTTATTTTTACTTATCCATAACTACAACACAGGTTGGTTTATTGCTTGCATCAATCTTGATGGATAGTCACGTCCATTTTCTGAAGCCAAATGATAAAAGATGCTGTCGGGATTACTTAATAATTCATATGGAGTGCCACATTCAGAAACTAAACCAGAATTTAAGACAAGGACTCGATCGCTATTAATAATAGTGTCTAGTCTGTGTGCTATTGTTATGGTGGTGCAGTCACCAAACTCTTTTCTTATTGTTTCTTGAATCAACTGATCGGATTCGTAATCAACATTTGCGGTTGCCTCATCAAACACCACAATCTTGTTCTTTTTCAACAAACTACGAGTCAAAGACAACAAAGCTTGCTCTCCTAATGAGAAATTTGAACCCTGCTCGGACACAGGTTCCATGATGCCAAGCGGAAGTGCTTCTACTTTCTCCTTCATGTGAACCCGTTCAAGAGCATTCCAGATTACATGGTCAGGGTACTCATCTAGAATGTCGATATTAGACCGGATGGTACCTGAAAATAGAACAGGTACTTGTGGAATGATGGTTATACGACTTCTGAGCTTTTGTAACGGAATATGAGCAATGTTTAGGCCATCTATTGAAATGCTTCCTGAACTACATTCCAAAAATCTAAACAAAGTCAACAACATGGTGCTTTTACCCGCTCCAGTTCTGCCAACAATACCAATCTTTTCACCAGATTTAATGTTGAGGGTGATCGACTTGAGAACAGGGTCATCAAGTCCAGGTCTGTAACTAGCACATACCGACTCAAAGTCAATAACACCATTTTCTGGCCAATCTTCAGAGACATTGCAAGCAGCACTGTTCAAAAGCTCTTCGCTCTCTGGTTGAGTATCACAATCAGAATAATACTTTTGCACATCGGAAGGAAATTTTACAACTACAGGTTCGATTGCAATCTTTTCTCCGTAGTGAATGATACGTTCACATGAAGTCATGTTACTTTCGCCCATCACGAGAAGTTTGATGATGTACAAGAAGACATTGGTAATATTCATCGCAAAAGTGACGGACAAGGCAATCATTGCAGGGTCCAAAGAACTTCGAGCGAAAACAGCTAGGCAAGAACTAGAGAAGACAACAAGAGAAGAGATGAAACCAATTCTAATGCCGATCCATCTATTGATCAACAATCTCATTGAATAATGCTTACAAAAATATTCATCACGAAGCCTACTTTGAGTTAAAAATAGTTTTTGACAAGAATAAGCTCTTATGGTGCTGACACCTCTGACACTTTCTGCAATGTAACTAAATATTGGACTCCTACTAACACTTTCTAATCTTCTTACTTCTCTCGAAGTTCTTCTGTATATATTCTGCATAACGCCGAAAGAAATCAAAAGAGGAATGATGATTACAATAAACCAAGGACTGACATAAGAAATGATGATGACGGCCCCAATACAACTCAACACTTCCATATACAATTTGGTTACTATTTGAGTAATGTTGTTATCGATTGTGGATAAATCTTGAGTGAATCGATTAAGAATTCTACCGACTGGATTAGAATCAAAGAATGTCATGCGAGCGTGCAAGATTCTATCTAACATTTTTTTGTGAAGGAAAGAAGTACTGCGAATGCTACCGAACCCAAAAGACACACCCGTAATAAACAAGGAGATTAACCACAACACACCTAGTGCACAATAAATGCCAAGATAATACATTGCAGTCGATGCTGCGTCTTTGGAATCACTCCACCGAGATAGCCACACGATTCTTCCTTGCTCAGTGATTTTCATAAATAAGCCAACCAATAGACAACAAGAAAAATAAAAAGCACCATATCCTTTAAGATATGTCAAAACAACATTAGAAGACACACTTCCCGTCTTTTTATCCTCCTCAACAATAATTTTGCCTTGGTCCTGACTTTTATTTAAAATATTAGATGTGGTTGATGTTTCTTGTTCCTTTTCAACTCCTTGTTCTTCTACATCTTGTTGTTGCACTTCAGCTCTAATTTCATTAAGATCTCGGACAATCTTCTTGATGGACCCATTGCCCATGACTATTATACGATCTGCATATTCACATGCTTTTAGAGAATGGGTGACCATCACTACGGTCCGTTTCTCTTGTACGTGTAAAAAGTCAACTAAACACTGTTGAACGATTGCGCTTTGGACTGCGTTGTCGACAGCATTAAGAGTAGAGTCAAGAAGAGTAATTTCAGCATTAATGGAATATGCAGCCCTTGCCAGAGATAATCTGTGTTGCTGTCCAGGACTTAAATTGACACCATTTTCACCAACTTCAGTTGAGTCGTGCTTTGGAAGTCTTTCTAGATCCGTTACCAGTTGACATACTCTCAGAACGTTCTCGTACCTGAGTTTATCATATTTATTACCAAACAAAATATTATCTCTGATGGATGCGTTGATGATCCAAGGTTTTTCATTACAAAAAGAAACTTTTCCTCTTTTATAGATTCTTCCTGACAACGCACCACATTCTTTTAGTATAGCATTGATCAGAGTTGATTTACCACTCGCTACAGGACCAACAACACAAACAAATTCACCACGCTTTATTTTTAAATCAATATCATTCAGAATAACATCGCCGCCATAACCAAATGACGCGTTTGTGATGGAAATTGACAAATCTTGATCAAGCATTTGTTGTTGGTTGACCACATCGATGGAGTCAACTTGATCAGACTCTAACATGACATCGAGAAGACCCTCGCCATCATTAGGACTCGAAAAAGCACTGTTCGGGTTTGATTGCAAATCAATTTCTTTGACTTCATCATCAAAATAGAAACTAGACAAACGCTTCAAACTAGTATTGGCATTAATCGCAGCAGTCACGATCCAAGACCATTCCCACAATGGATTAACCATCAAAGAAAAGATGGTCATGGAAGTAAAAATCTTCGCTGGAGTAAAATCACCTCCACCAGACAAAGCATACACAATAAAAGTGACGGCACTACCGGCTATACCAACAGAAGAAGAAACAAGAGTATCAAAACATCTAAATAAAACAGAGCGTTGTAACAACTTGACTTCTGCTTCACGAGCATTCAACACTTGTTCTTTTTTATAATCTTCCCAACACAAGTATTTAATAATACGAATGCCTTGAAGAATTTCATTCATGTACTTTATTCGCTGATCCTTTACAATATTTATTTGTGCTTCGAATTTTGCTAAAAGTCTAGCAACATAGGTTGTAACCGGAACGAGAAGACCAATGGCAACCACACCAACAAGCGTGGCCCATCCAAAATATAAAAAATTCAAAATCATCGCAACAATTACAACAGTAGGGATGGTCCAGAGACTATGTATATTTTTTATAAACTCTGTTACTTTGAAAATATCAGATGAGGACAAATTAACAATTTGACCACTACTTCTTTGTTGTAGGGTCTCTTGACTAAGTCTTAACAATTTAGAGTACAGAAAGCGTTGCAAGGAGGATATATTTTTTACATTTACATCATTCATGACTTGTAATGTGTGCTGGTCGCACAATGTTACAATGATGGAGTTTGAAAGCAAACCCACCGCGTATAGATAACCTTTATACCAATCTTGCGATTGACTTTCACTCACAAATGAGATGAGTGCATATAACAGAAATGTATCTGCAAATTGACAAAAGATGCGTATAGCGCAGAACAAACCTGCCCAAAAGATGATGGGACTGCTCTGGGAATAAAGTGCCCTCAGAACCGTTCTACTTTTTTTTTGCTCGGTAGTGCTGTTGGATTGGTGATTTCGAAATGTTGTTTTGAACTTCGAATAGGAATTGTCCAAGTCGTCATTCTTGCTGCACTCCCAAACGTCTGCATGCCCAAGTGGTCTTTTGTAACCCTCGCGAAAAAAATCGTCCAAATATCCAAAGAAGATGCTTGATAGTGTTGAGCATGTGTCTCTTTCGTTTGGAGGGCCTACTGGGTATAAATCTTTGTTACGTTCGAAGGAAAGCTCATCAGAGTGGCCTTGCTCCGTTTGAATTTTCATTTCACAACGTGTTGGTGTTATTTGCTTTTTTTGATGTACGAGGTTCCGCTTTGTATATGGTCATATGAGACGTTCATTTGGTCAAATGCTGGACCAGTTAACTGCGGAGTAAATCTATTACAAAAATACATGATAATTTTTATGGAGACGGAAGCCCCGACCCAGAGGAGGCAGATTGCCATCATCCAGAACATCGCTGATACGGTCGCACCAACAGAAAGTGGGGGATTTAAAACTTTGTAAGAAAGCTTTTAAAAGTTTTAAAAAAACTTCTCACGTGTAACTACAAATGTAATAACTTAACCAAAGATTTGTAGAAGTCAAAAAGTTCTTCAAGTCTACGTGAATAAATTTATTGTGGTGGTGGTGTGCGATAGCGCATCTCACCTCTGCCCTTGTATCTTCGTTTTGGTGTATTTCTAGAACTCAAATCATCTGATTCTCTGTGCCGTTTGTTGCTGTCCTTCCTTCCATAATTATCTTCTCTTCTCCTCTTATTATCCCTATCACCACGCTCCCTATCATCGCGGTATCTGTCTTCGTCTCTTTTGTCTCTTCTATTATCATCTTTTGAATCTTTATCCGTATTTAAAGCCTTGGTATCGTCTTTCTCTACATAGCCTCTATTCTGTCGCCGAGATTTTTCATCTTCATCCTCGCTGTCACTATTAACACCGTCCTCGTCTTCTGGTCGCTTTGATTTTCTTAAATCATCGCTTTCTTTATCATCTGCCTGTTCGCCTTTTTCGACGTTATCCTTTGATTCTTCAACAGGCTTTTCTTGGTTCTTCTGTTCGTCCGACATTTGTGTTGTAAATAGAAACCAAGTTGAGCAGAGGAGGATACACCAAAATATTTTGACGAATATACCAATCCTGACGTACAAGAAGATCGTGTATTTAGAGCTTCTTCAACGAATCATGTGAAAATTGAGATGAATAATTGAATGGTTCACCCTCACTAGGCATCGGAAGGATTCAACATTAACAGTAGCTTCATTATAATAAGTTCTTGAGGTTAGCCTCTTCAAAAAAGCAGTCCAACACGTTAATCAAGAATGTATTTTGTCACACCATTGTCAAGAGCTTTACTAGAAGGTATGGAGTTTTCGGTGAAATGTTGCCTGGTGCGTATTATACAATATGATGGTCTGGGAATCATCAAATGTGGGACTTACTAAGAAGGGTCATAATAATGTATTACAACTTGTTAATGTAAATTGCTGCGTTTTCTCACCAACTCAGACTCAGGGACGATTGTATGAATATTTGTTTGACCAGCTCCTTCTAGCGATGAGTAACAGCTTTTAATGTTTATTTTGTTTTTTTTATTGTCGGAATTTATGGTTTGGAATCTTTAAAAGTCCACCAAACAGACGAAACTCTAACACAACGACTAATAATAAAGACCATCACTTTCTTCGTTACTGTAGAGACAACGGTTAAGATAATGGTTGAATAATTCATAGGTAATTTATTTTCCGAGAAGCCGGGATTTTTATGTAAAGACGCTTGTTCTAAAAGATAAGAAGTTTCAAATAACTTATAAATGAAAATCTTTAAAACAAAAATTACCTCCACTGGGGATCGAACCCAGGATCTCCGGCTCCGTAGGCCGACGCCTTTCCATTGGGCCATAGAGGCTTATTATTTGCAATGTATACATTACACTTGAATAGTGATCGTGTTTTTTTATTTACATTAAAAAAGAAATGAGGTTTATATGATCACACAGTTCTTTTCCTTAGATTCTTATCGTTCTTTGGTTTGAAATTAATTACTTGCCTTCTAATTTCTTTGACTAGTGCTTCGTCGATGTTTATTCTTTTACGGGCACTTCCTTCATACAATTTCCAAGGTAAAAAGTATACACATGAGAGGTGCCCAACATTTTCTAAGGATATAGGATGGTTCGACTATCGGACTTGCAGTGACGACATGTTCGAAGTAGTGGAGAACAACATTAAACCATACCACTATAATGTGACTGTTGAAGTGTCTCCCTCAAACGGTCAGTTCAACAGATTGCCATCACGAACTACATAAGACCTGATGAACTAACCTCACACTACCAAAATATCTTACCTTTTTTGGTGTTATCATATTATTTCAAGAGCTTTTTAAGTACATGATATTTTTTGGTTAGTGTGCCTCCTGTGACTCTTCACAATTATAAAAGTGCATTTCATTCTGTCTGAACAACAAAAAACAAAAAAATGAGTTACTTTAAGAAATCAATTCTATTGTGTGCACTAGTTGCATGCATCATGTGTCAATTGCTAGACCAATCCTCTGAATTTGTGGTTGGAAATGGGGCTGGTTTGTTCTACAGGTTTAATCCAAGCTCTAGAGATGTGAGATGTGTAGACGATTCTGGTGTGGTGGTTAGGTCCATCAACTTACCATTTTTACCCAACTCTGCAGCACTGACTTCAGTGTCAGATGTGGCCGTTATTTCTGGTGTCCAAACCACTTCCGCTACATCAGTGGTCGCAACTGTCAACCTCGCATCCGGTACCATCACCAAGTCTATCACTACTACCACTTCCACCAAAGTCATCGCTGTTAAAGATGACTACATTATTGTAGCAAACGGACTATGCTACAGAAGAATGTGCCTCAACACTTTATCAGAAAGTTCACGTCAAATTTGTGCCCCCATGGAGACTAAATTATTAGGATTGATTAATGGATATCAAGCAGCCGTTACAACCATGGAGCAAACAACTAGAGTTGGAGTTTTTGACATCAGAGGGTTTATTGATGCCAGTTTTTCAAACACTATGAAAGTAATTCCTGGAGTATGCAATGGAACTCCATTTTTGGCAAGAAATGCACACATCTACACTTCCACTACTTCTGGCGTCATGCACAAGTATGCCATTGCTTCTAATGCATTAAGTGTTGTTAAATCTATCAATTATGGTATCTCTGGCCCTATCAAAGTAGCAACTGACGTTTGTAACAACGACCATATTACCGTGGTGGGAACAAACAACGATAGCTGTGGAGTGACACAAGTCAGTTTGAGTTCGTTTAGCATTTTAGGTACTCCAGTTAACTTTAGAACAAGTATTTTGGGAGCATTCAACAACCTCAACTGGCAGTCGAAGTTATTTGGTGCAGTTTCAGGTAGTTCTCTTTTGCTAGGAGGATTTGGGAACAATGTATGCGCTATCGGATGTAACAGAGGAGTCGTATGTAACGGAGTTGTTACAAGTTCAAACATTAACCTCTCCCCAAGATTGAAAACCTGCCCTCTCATCAATCTCGGAATGAATTTAGCTTCGTGCTGAGATGTGGAGAAGAACGTTTATTCTAATTTTTATCTCTTTTCAATTTTATTTGAATAAATGTTATTTTGAAAGATTGATTTTTTCACTCAGTTCAAAGTACAGTGTTGGACTAACTAGATAGGCAAGAAGATGCCTTCACTCCTCAGAGAGAGAATCAAGATCAAAGAACCTCTCGACGTGCTGACGAGCAAACAAACCAGAATTCGGTTTTGCTTCGGGTGGTCAACGGGTTGAATCATCTCTGGACTTCTATCATTTGGGCGCAGAGTTGGAATTCTTCTAGGAACACCATGCTGTGTGGATCGTTGCGATAGTCATTTTTTTGATTCGCTGCTTTTTAGATTTGAACACAATGGCGTGTATAAAGCTTATCGTCTAATTTTGTTCTAACTTATACAAAGTTTCGCTCGACAGGATTTTCGCTCGACAGGATAATTTCAATTAAATGTAGTCCAAACTTGATTGGTGGTCTTGAAACGAAGTTGCCCATCCACACTCATTTTCAATACCAGCTATCACTTCCTATCTTATTCTCCAATAAACGCTGTAGTGGAAGTGTGTTCCTCTACTCTGCGTTGAAAGAACCTTTCTTGAATCTTATCGTTTTTTGCACCACGTCTCATCCGGAACGTTGTTTTTTAAACGATCAATACCCACTTTGAAATTATTGTAATGGATGATGGAAAACGACACACCCACATATGAAGAGGTTGCACAAAAATTTCAATTCCTCCCAATGATAATTAATTCACTTCCACTAGTGACCTCAACAGATCCACATAAACTAAATGTACAGGTTACAAAACTACACGAAGCGATGCGACAGAGTCTAAAGTACGTGGATACATTGGACGGCGTCGATTTAACAACGAAGCAGCAGGAGGAGACTTACAAACAGGATGTCGCGCTTCTACAACAAAAAATGTTTGGACTCTCACGACATGAATTTTTAACTTTTCTAGAGCTTTAACAGAGAAGTACAAGGAATTAGAGGTCTTAAAAAATTCTTCTAATTTTAAGAAGAGAAGGGAGGACGTAATAAATACCGAAGCCAATGAAGATGTTGAGATGAAGGAATAACAACATAGCACTTCAAGAATGTACAAGAAATGTTAAAGACTAGTTCACAAAATAAACCCATTCCCATACCAATTTCTGCTTCCTTCATCATCTAATACCTGTCTTACAAAACTTATTTGTTGATCACCAATCATCAAGCAGTCAACCCTTAATCATATTATTTTGTTCGTAAGAACTTGCACATCCACCAAGTTCCTTTAGTCGAAATCGATCTTATATACATAATAAATAATGGCAGATAACGAAGATGCGATGGTCGAAGACACAAACGTCGAAGAAACAACAACAACAACAGAAACCGCAGACGGAGAGGCTCCAGCAGAAGGAGACACCTCAAATTTAACCGAGGAAGAGCTCAAGAAGGCTAAGATCCGCGCAGCTAAGCTTAGGGCCAAAGCGAAGCAAGCGAAACAAAAGGCAAGCGCCAGCAAGGAAGGAAAAGATGCAAAGAAGGAGTTTGATCTAAAAGGAAAGAAGAGGTTTGAGGTGAAGAAGTGGAACGCTGTTGCTCTATGGGCATGGGATATTATTGTTGATACTTGCGCCATCTGTCGTAACCACATTATGGATCTATGCATCGAATGTCAAGCCAACCAACAATCAGCAACAAGTGAGGAATGTACAGTTGCATGGGGTATTTGCAACCATGCGTTCCACTTCCACTGTATTTCTCGTTGGTTAAGAACAAGACACGTATGTCCTCTCTGTAACACCGAATGGGAGTTCCAGCGGTACGGAAAATAATGTTAATAAAACTTTTTATACAAATTTAAATGTTATTGGGTACAGTAGCAACATTATTCAAAGGTGCGACCTCAGCTTCCTTCTTGTCTTCCTCAAGCGTCAACTTCTCAACCGGTAAACTCCAATAATTCCAATTATTAAACTTCTTCTTTACCTCGTTGTTAACTTTTTCTTCTTTTTTGGCCTTCAAGTCGGGGAAGATCTGATGCACCAAATCATTCACATCTGTATAACCACTATGGCTGACACCAAATACTTGGATGCGTCCGGTAGGATCCACGGTAAATATTTTATGGATGGGAATGTCAATTGCACGATAAGAAACAACATCATTAATACGATTACCGAATCCTGCGTAGAAGGGAGAATATCCCTCCGGAAACAAGGCTTTTATTTCTTTTAGACAAGCAATCTTAAACTCTTCTGGTTTCTTCAAAAT
>JAOPGA020001254.1:0-19958 GCA_026419775.2 Acrasis kona | reverse complement strand
AAGTGCATGGACTACATCAAGTCCAAGTATGATAATTTTAAAAGGGAACATAAAACATTGGTCACAGATAAAGACGATCCCGATATTAAAAAGTTTCGAAGTGGCATCAGTAGTGACGCTGACGAATTCTATGACTTGTACGGCTTTTTGATTCAATACTGGATACATTTGTCATCAAAGCAGCAGTTTGAAAGGCAAGATGTAGTTAAAGCATGGAATATTCAATTTGAAATTGAAGAAGACCAACAAAAAGTTGATATGTCATTATTGACGAATGTTGAAGAGGAAGACGTGCCTAACAATCAATAAATTATTTATTGTAACTGATCTCTTCTTTGATTGGTCCCATACCTTGTTTTAATGGTGTTAAAAATAAGATATAGAACTCAAGAAACAAAAGAATCAATCCGACATGCCTTCAACCTGGTTTGATCTATACTCACAACATACTTACTTACTCATATGGCTAGATGGTACATTTTAAACATTGACCTGATAAATATCTTGACAAAGTAACAATCTTAATGAAAATTTACTCTGACATTTTTACAGTACATTGGTTTAGCACTACCACTATTATAGTGCTTTTTCTTTATGCTCCTTGATGCAATTCATAACATCCAAGAACAAACTACAATTTCCAATTATTAATAGTGATCATGTATAAAGACGCGAAAAGAGCCAACAACAGAATGGTACGAAACATTACCTTGAGAATCACCAACTAACAACAAGGCTTGTTAAGATTGACTAAGGCCCTGTTGACTCTGAACCCCTTTATGAGTGCACGTTTGTGAAGAGCCAAACAATGCGCAGAATGCTCTTGCCATACCCAATCGCACGCAAAAGGACATGTAAGTCCCTAAGCAAGTTGATGTTGGTCTAATTGAAGCTGATTTAAATGTACAATCAAAGTTGTTGGAGGAACAAAACAATTACCTGATGCTCTAAACAGGTCTGGTTGGCCGTATCATGACGCTCCGTACAGGTCTTTGAGTGCAATGACTTACAGACGCTCTATACAACCACACAAAAACATGTAAGTTTACTTGCGGCATTTGAAATAACTTTTAAAAGTATCATTGCAACTTGGCAGAGCTCATGGAGCATACACGCAGCTTATAGCACATTTGTGCTAATGAGTTTGGTATGGAAAATGTATTGAGTTCCATGAAACTATACATTAGCTATGGAAGTACTTACGTATGTCCACTTTCTTAACTATAAAATCAAGTTTACTTTATAGGTTGAAAAATGATGTCTTAATGCTCATCCGTTAACCTTAACCTACGAAGAAGGATCTTTCCTGGTCGAAAAATAAGGAATAAAGTACGAGTAAGTCTATATGACGTTTCATTTATAACAATGTTAGTTTTAATGCCAATATAAAAATACATTCATCAAGGTTCTAAATACAGTAGTTGTCAATTTGCTAGTGACAAGAGACGGAAATTAAACATGTTACATCCTTACCTTCAATGTAGGATCACATTAACCAAGCTCAGGCAGAATGGATACACTTTTAAAACTACCTTAAATCCTAATCAAGATCTGAATTATCAAACGTTAATAAACATCTATTATCTTCATTTACGTCTTGCGGTATTCTTTGTCAAAAGTAATAGACTTTCAGATAGAACTGTCTAACAATGGTCTTTTTTTCGGAAATAATTCGTAGACCATTGTTATATTACTGAAAAATAGTTTGTAGGATTTTAATACTTTATCAATGAGATAATAACTATAAGTCATACTTTAGTTGTTAAGCAATTGAAAAAGAATCACAATGTCCTCAAAGAAATTTCCATTATTTGTTAATAACACCACAAGAACTTACCAAGACCGAATGAGAAATATTTGTACAGAACGTTTAATAGTTCTGGATGTAACAGTAATATGATGTTGACAATTAGTTGGGTAAATGTTACAAGATGATCCACTCGTTATTAATAGATTATTAATAATGTATTCATATTATGGCGATTGACGTTGAACAAATTCTTAATCGGACATTTCAACAAATTATTAATAATCGATCAATAATTTAATAATAACCAGGGTATCAACACTAGGGTATGAAACAATCTGTCCGTCAACAGCATCATCAACAATAAATGTTAGGGCGATTGAATTCATAGAAGGGATCATTATGCCGTATGTTTCTTTTCATAACAACATTCTTACAAATGCTGTTTTCATTGTGGCGTGGATGAAAAGTACTTCAACACAGATCTGAGACCACATAAGATGTTTGAGTCGTACCTATCAAGCTACCTTGAACGCACAAGTTTATAACGTTTGGCTAAATTAGGCTGCTGTCAATTCATCATGTACTTGTGTCCTTCGTATGTTCCTTTTTTTCTAGCTTTTGGTTTATTTTTAATTAGGCAACTTATTATCGGTGATTTTTGATGATTTTAATTGGTTAATGTGAGTTCTACACATTTGGACTTGTCAAGACGTCGGTTCTATTCTGATTAACTTAATTTACTCAATCATGTCAATTGCACCAATACCAATTTTGACATCTTTTTATGTAGAACCAATAAAAAACGCAGCAAGAGGTGATGTTGAAGGTGTTACTCTTGTTGTGCTTGTTATGTCTGTTGAGTGTCATGGCAACTGATATGATACAAACTACAGAAGACGATAAGAAGAAAAAAAGTTCTGCCAGGATTAAAAAAAATTTAGAAACAAACATCCTGTCAAGTGAAGAACATTTCGCATGCCCAAAAAGCACTTATATTGGAGGAAGCGACGTTAGACACAACTCGAAGTATTTTTTGGGATCACAGCACAGACTTGGTGCGACCTGCAGGTTGGACTGCTTGAGTAAAGTATCTGGTACAGTTCATTTTGATGGAGGATGCAAACAAAGATTCTTTTATTACACCAACGTGAACAGATGTTTACTAGCAGGAGAGTTGAACAACACACAAGCAAGAATGGCAGAAGCACTTTGTATCAATTGTAATGGATGCGTTAAAAAACATACAAGAGAGTTCAACCAAAAGAGTGCAAAGAGTTCTGTAGGTGACAACAGCCAGAAATTGCCACATTAAAAACACTAAAAATAAAAAGATATTTTCTAACCTTATAACATTCGCCCAGGAACTAACCTACCAATGCCTCACCAGTTATAAATTCCTTTAAAATGAACAGTAATTTGTTCGCAATTAATCCAGAGAGTGTGGTTCCTTTGAGGTGTACAAAACGCTGCATCTGTTATGCATTGGCAAACGCTCATATTAAGAGTAGTGTATACCTCTTAGATGCGTTAATGCTTAACCTGAGACGCAGACTGACAATGCCTCATTTCAAGAGTGTGTACAGTGCTCTGCAGATTTCTGACAATTGATTTGTCTTTTACAACGAGTTTGTTCGCAAGTTCATGAGGCCATCATCAAGAGCACTAAAAGAGGTTACTAACAAAGGAACCATACTGAAGGAGATAAACTCGATACTAAACGTAAAAAGATCCCCAGCAATTGAGTATCTTTATGTAATGTGTAATTGAACGCCAGTACTTTTGACAGCATAGGTAGAGCCTGCCATTACATTTTCATTATCAAATGCAAAACATTCATCAAGTAATCCATATGGCCATGCAGCAATCAGATATCGAATACCAAATACAAATGAAGAGAGCGTGGTAATGAACATTGTTGGTAAGGGTGGTAAAATGGTACATTTCCTTAAACCTGAGGATTACCTATTCGGAGACCCTATTGTTTTTACAGAGACTGAAGGGAACGAACAAGGCGGCATCTACAATCGTAAATATAAAATTTAAACAAAATTCACAATCTTAGGTCATATGATCGGTTTTCGAGTTGAGGAATGGCCAGATGAACTTTTACAAGAAATGCACAATTATTACCAAGATTTGAGCCAAAGAGATACTACCAAGGATGCGAACTTTTCTTTGGTACTTGCACCCATTACAGGTTATAATTATTGGAGCAAATTGTTCTGGCCGTTCGTTCGATTAGCGGAGAGAGGAAACTGCAGTTATTGGACGAGCAACGGTCTACAAAAAGCAGAGGTGATAAAAAACACAATGTTTCCAAAAAACATTGCAGTAAAGATGTACTGGAAGGCATTAAGAAAGTATCCAGATAACTTTAATATTGTATCTTATAGAAGTCCTCTCACTGTTGATGAAAATGGAACAAAGATTAGACCTAGTATGTCTGGATGGTTAAAACCTTTCTGGTGGTTAGAATCTGTTTTGTTTGAAAAACTAGATGACATGGCAAATGTTGTAGTTTCTATAGACAGTAAAAAGGATGGAGACTTAATTGCGAAGCCAGAACTACGACAGTGGCACAGCAGACCTTTCTGGAAGCGACCAGAAGACAAGTGAATTTTGTAACAAGATCAAATAAAATAATTATTATTAACAATTTATTTTTAGACATACATACACTATTCCATGTCACTAAAGGTAAAGCTAATCTTTCCAGTGTCCTCATCCTCTAGATAAGGATACCACATAATATAATTCGTTCCCCACAAGTTATTCATGGCATTAAAGTGGAATCCCTTCTTCATGTCTGGTTTCACATTCATAGGAGTTGGCAAAGCAACGCGTTCACCAAACGCTACCAAAGGAGCATCTTCAGACCTAACCACGATACTATTATAATCATCGCTCACATAAATCACACTACTGTCATCCACGCCGTGTAAATGTACGCTTCCATTACCAGCAATGTCCACAGGTGAAACCAAAGTGTCTAATTTGCTCATGAACCAGTCATTAGGATTAGGAACGTTCGGATTGAAAGAAACCCAAAGTGATTCTGGTATTCTTGTAGGTGTCTTGTTTTGGTATTCCACATCAATGCTTACCATTCCACAATCCTTGTTCTTCGATAATGTGACCATGACCAGTACCTTCTCGGGTGCTCCATAATTTGCATGTGAAATGGATGGGAAGCTTAATTCGATCAAGAACACAACGGCGTCGTCTAATGTCTTGGTGGAAATTGATTCCAATTGTGTGTTGTAGGTGGTGCTTGTGGCGTTGATCTTCTCTAATCCTGGTTTACCAAAATCTTGATATCCCCATTCACACTCAGGTAAGCATATTAGGTAATGTTTCAAAAAGGTGTCATAGTCGGCGCTGTTTAATGTTTGGTAAGAAACGCTTGCGATTTGATTTTCTTTGGTCGCTAACACTCTTCCTGATTTCTTTCTGATTAATTTGTTGATGGAACCGGTTGATGGGTCGAAGCCAATGGACCAGGCGTCCAATTCGAACGATGTTTCTTTTGTTTTGGTGAAGCCTCGTGTGAAAAGTGATGTGTGTTTGTTTAGTAATTCGTATTCAATGGTTGACTTGAGTGGATGATCTTTGAGTTGAGCTAAGGCCATGTCAAGGAAAGAACGTTGCTCTACCCATGAGTCAATAATGTTTTTGTAATTGTCGCCCATCTCTATTAACTTTTTGTGGAATTTTTCATTGTCAAAGTTTTCTGGATCATGTAAATGCGTCTTGACGTCCTTTCCCCATGTATGTTCTCCGATCTTCATGAATAGTAGATCAAAGTTACGAACGCGTTCGTCTGATAGCGAGCACTTGCCTGCTCTGAAACACAAATCTCTTGCTCTAAGTGCAACTCTGTAATCAGAGACTTTTCTAAAGTCGCTGGCTACTCCATACAACCAGGTGTCACCAATCTCAGAAGTGATGACCTTTAGTTTATTTAAAATGTCAGGTTTGGAGAGAACTCCATTGACAAAGTTGTCAATGGTGGATGCTTCGACGGATGCTCCTGGGTATTGTTCTCGTACGTGTTTGATGGCATCTAAAACTTCGTCGGGTTGATGGGGACCTTGATTGTCACTTCTGAAGCAGAACAAAAGAGCTTCGTCGTGACCATCGATGGTGACAGCATCGGATTTTTCGATGCCTCCGTAGCCTCCTGGATGGATCATACCAATTACTTCTGCCCCACTGTCGACGTGTTTCCATTTGAAAATGGTTGGTGTCTCTGGTGGCGAACTTGCAGCGTTAACACCAATGGTGATGGCGCGGATCCCTTTCTTGTTTAATAAAGGTAGGGCTGAAATTGTTGTGCCGGGGACATCCTATGAGGGCGTCAGAAACGAGAATGTTGTAAATGTAATCTTACTCTTTGGCTCAAAACAATTTTTCTGGTTACGTTGAATTTATTATCCAAATACTCTACGCTCTCAAGAGCCGAGTTTAGTAGAGATTTGTCAAAGACTTCAAGTTCTGCGTTGAAGGGGAATGCGTGCCAAGTAATGTCTCCCCTCTTAATTGCAGCGGTGAGTTCATCTTTTTGTTCATCGGTTGGGCACTTGAGGCTCTTCCAAACGTTGGCGGGGCAGTTGAAGAATAAATTAAGAAGCCATCCATGTGTAGTATATACGTATCTCTCATTTTTCTGTCTCATAATGTTTGCGGTTCTCATTGCGGTGGGGTACCACTTGTGGAATGCATTATTAACAACTCCTTCAACTAGCTCTGTAAAGCCTGCGTCCAAATGATTCATGTAAACGACATGAACTTTCTTGATACCCTGTGCGACAACTGTGAACGACAGTAGCGCCAAGATCAGAATGAGTAGGAAGTTGATCTTCATTTTTTGGTATTTTGATCGGTCACCATATCAGCTTCAATCAATGAAGTGGTCAACTAGAGCACACAACTTCAAGTCACACCAAGCATGAATGAAGTCAGCAGAACTTGAATGTGCGTTAATAAGGTAATTAAAGTGGTGTTGAGAATATTAATAGCAGGTTGCAGTGTAAAATTGTATTACAATTTTCAAAATTGTTGATTTCTGATCAGGCACAAAACGGAGTCTTGTGATTAAAATTTATGTATAAGTTTAATAAAAGAAAGAAGTTTCAATGAATATAATATAAAGAGACTTATTATTATTTCCCGACACAGATACGTGTAACCAGAGTATAAAAGTAGTTAAAAGCCAATACATAATTCTCAAAACTCTTGGAAAGCACTTGTTATATGGTAACCATTCCTTAAAGAGAAGACAATGATATCACTGTTCTTGGATGGAGCTTTAGAGAGCCGTGACTATATTAACATATTTGTCAAGATACATATCATCTTTCTAGATCATGGTAATCCTTAAACTGAGTTTAGACTATGATGAGGTTACTCAAAAAGGTTTCATTTGGCCCCCTCGGAAAGAAATTTTGCGGTGTGGACTAAATAATGAATTAAATGCTTTATAAAGGGGTCTAGAGACCTTATTATAACAATTTGCCGACGAGATATAACTGCCAATCTCTTTTTTTATGCGTTATCTGAGGATCTCTTTTTTATTGAGGAGAGTCGTCTGCACGTTAAAACGGTTCGCACATACGAATGTTTAAATCATAACAAAATCAAAAGAACAACATGAGCTACAACTGGACGTTCTCAAATGAGTCTTTCTCGAAGTCAATGTGCAATAAGAAGAAACAAATCACCCTCAGTAGAACAAAAACACAAACCTTCCGAGGTGTTGGTTCATGCTTGGTGGCTGACTGGAAAGTATCAGACTGTTTCGTAGAAACAAAGAGCAGAGAGGTCGCGCCAAACTCACCCACGCTTCCCGCAAGCCCAATGGCCATCTCACCTGTAAATTCACCCTCTCACTCACGAACGAGTTCACCAAGTATCCCATCGTCACCAACCAAGGAGTTATCATGGGTGGACCTCACAGGCACTACCAAGTACAACAAGCCTACAATACCGAAAGGGAGATCCTCACCAACAGAAAATAAACCCTGTTCACGAAAAGCAGAAAAGAGAAGAATTCAACCTGAAGAAGAACAACCTCTAACCAAGAGACAGAGAGTCACCATATCAATCGCTGACTTGTTAAACTAAAAGTCTTGTACATAATAAACTAAATCAATGAAACAGGTGTCTTAACTTATCAAACAACGTTAAAAATTTTGTCGACCTAATGCAAAAGTCTCTAGTTTTTCAGAAAAACGTATACATTTGAATCCATAATGTTACAAGAACACTCCGCTCGAAGTAACTCAAGAATGAATTCGTTTCAATGATGCTCAATAATGTTTGTTTATTAGTTTGGTCCTGTCTCGTCGAGTGGTTTCGATGTCATCAACCTAAAGTCTTCTAAAGATATTTTTCCATCGCTGTCAACGTCTGCAGTATCTAGAAGTACTTTCATGTCGTCAGGAGATATTTTACCGTATCCTAGCTGTGTCATTATCGACGATAGTAGATCCTCATCTATATATCCTGTGTCTTTGGGATCAAATACTTTGAATGCCTCTTTGACGGGGTCGTATGTTGACAGGGTATTATTTTGTAGGACTTTTGTTAAAGTTTCTAAAGTGAAATTTGATTCGCTAACCAAAAATTTGTATTCATTGTTACTCAGATTTGGGTAAAATACTTTTAGTCTATTCTTCAAATCTTTTGGTGTTATTTTACTCTTTTTTTGGGAGTAGAATTTGAATGCTTCTTCAATGTCCTGCTTACTGATTTGATACCCCTGTTTTTGTACATCAGCTGAACCGGAAGCTTCTGTAGCTTTTGTATCAAATTTTTTCTTAGTATCCTTTAGTGGTGATTTTAAGAAATTTGGATTCGTTAGCGAAACGACTTTGGAAGGATTTGTAATGGGTGACTGGGACCTCTTTTGCATTTTTTTGAGCGGGAACTTGTGCTCTTACCAACTTCAAATATTAGCACAAAACTGACTAGCAATTTACTCGACAAAGCGAAGCAAGTAAAGGTAGAATTAGCTGATATAAAACTTGCCCTGAAACAATCATGAAGGTTGATATATTGTAAAGAAGTCAACCTTTTACTTCAACTGTATGAACTTGTGGTGTCAGAGACATGTCCTCTGGTGCTCTGAATAACAAGATTGATGAAATAGGAGTAGGAGATTTTACCAATTTCGAGAGTCCATATGTTGTAGGTTAGTGACCATAATACTTTGCACTCTATAAAGATTTTAGTTTGGGAGTTGCACGGCAGTAAGAATGGCCTTGTTAAACACGATCCAAATCCAACATTTTATTTACCAAGAAAACATTCATCAAGTACTGCGCCAAAACCTACATGGTTGCAAAATGTAGTGGGCGCCTCTAGATCAGCAGACGATAGTATCTCTGCTGAAGACTTGATTAGCCAAAACTCAAAAAAAGAAAAGTTGGAAAACTCCAGGAATTACCCCTTGTGGACCGAATTAGAAACTTACCTGCGCCCCATGTGTAGTAACATCACGGTAAATGATAGCGGTAAAAATAAACAGTCTCCCCCAACCATGATGAGTGTTGATGGCGTGCTCAACATGAATAGAAAAGTACAATCAAGTTCCGACCTTACTTCTCCCCAACCAAATGAAGACCAAGTAGTGGACAACGATTCGAGAGGTGTCCCCAGTCTTTTAACGAGCAAACAGCTCCCAGCGCTCAACATTATACCAAGTCCTAATAAAAGCTTGTCTCCATTAACGCCAAGCATTCCAAGCACAAGTTCCACCGTCAGCTACCAGTCCATCATAACTTCTAACGTTTTCTACTCCTCCGTCGAGCAGTTCACATGCAAGTTCAGGTTGAGCAATGACACCAAACTAAACAATTGTCATTCTCGCTATTGGAGCGTCATGTACACCAATCCTTACATGCACATCATGATCGTCATGTGTGATGACTCTGACGACTACAAGACCAACATTAAACCTAAACTAAGGGACTGGGTCAACTACATGAATGACAAGGATTATGAATATCTCATCCTGCACGTGCCCACGTCACAAAATGAAAGCTTGTTGAAAAAACTTTCTCTCTATCGGGTTTTCGATAAATTAAAAACTGATTTTAACGATCGTAGGAACGGAGTGGATCATGTGATCAAGATTGTACTGAACGCTGCACAACAGCAACAACCCAATCAACAACCAGTACAATTACACGCTCAACAATTCAAGGACCTAGCAGCACGCATCAGAGACGGAATACTAGTAGAATTTGCACGTCGTTGTGGAAAATACGAAGAAGAGATTAAAAAGTTTGACGAGAACAGAAAGTATCCAGGATGGCAGTTCGGACATTACTTTATAGCAAAAGAAAACTTGGCATTAACCATCGAACAATTCGGACTCCATGTGAACGCTTTGGGAATATACAGTCAATTGTTTTCGTTCTACGTAACCGACGACGCAGTACGTTTGGATTCATTCATCAAGACCAACGAAAAACAAAATGAACTTTGTGAGATTCTCAACACTAGAGCCAAACCATACAGAGAAATGATTTATTCGACCACCATATCAGAATTTGATTTTTACAATTACGTTTTCGCAAGACAAATACAATTATTTTTCAAAATGAACAACCCATACGAAGCGGCTGTCCACACGAAGGAGTTCATTCCTCACATGGTCCACGAGATGCAAGTTCACATGTTACCCGACCCCAACAACAATACATTACAGAGATCGGAACCATCGGATCACGACGAATTACATTTTAGAAACTTTATATTCATTCATGCATGGGCGTACTGCACGACTCAATGCGTAGTGGAAGCTTGTCAAGAGAGAGCCTTCGAAACCAATGCACAAGTCCTCGCAAAACTCTGTCGAACGTTAGGCGACCTGTACGTATTCACTCGTTTCCAATTACAAATCCTTTCTTACATGTTCGGACTCGATGTTACATTTTTATCATCCACAAAAACAAATCACTCCCAGTCAACCGACATTTCTTCACTTCCCCATCACTTGCGGTCGCCTCACTTATTACCCCATATTCTAAAATTAGATCGGGTCATTACAACAGAAACTAAAAATAGAATTTTGGAATCCATACGAACGGAATATGACGTGGCGATACGATTGAAACAAACGGTCAGAGATCAATCTGAATTCGGAAAATTATATTTGGAATTATCATCGGCCGCATCGCGTGGATATAGTAATGGACAACGAGATCGATTCCACCATTGGTTGAATGGAGAGATTGCACAAATTAGATTTCAACAGGGGAATTACACGGAGGCGATGAGCTTATGGAGAGGTCAACTCACCGCTTATTATCACGATGGATGGAACCAACCGTCCACGATCGTCCGCATCAAATTATCCGAATGTGAAAAATTGGTCGGTCAACTCGAAGATTATATGAATTCGTGTTTGAGCCTTTGTAGTACGCAATCGACCACCGATCAAGATTTGAAGAAATTTTATCACGAGGAATTACGTTCCTTGTCGACTCGAGTCGATGTAAATTCCATCCAACCTCGAATGTTGGGAAATGAATTTTTGATCGCGTGCATCAATGGTACCGATGGAAATGACGATTCGAATCATGATTTGAAAATTGAAATGGATCGAGTCACTTTGAGCGCACCTGTTGGATCCGTTCAATCCGTTTCCTTACAAATTCTGAACGTATCGTTGCCCAACGATTTTAGCATCACTGGCATCAGTTTACATTTCACATGTCAAGATGAATACGAATGTGATGATTCTGATGATGACGATGATGACGATGATTCAAATGTGATCCAATCGGATCAAATCACACAAGAAGTCATTTTCGTAAGAAGAGAATTGATCAAAACGCTACCAAGAAACGAACCCATCGAAATGGTGATCGATGTGATTTTGAGCAAACGTGGATTATTCACTCTAGATCGTGTATCGGTGCATGTGAATCAATTAGAATTCATAATTGATAAAGTGATGATCCCAGGTGATTTCGAATCCATTCATTCCACCAAAACATGTTTACCGACCAGTAACACCCGAATGAAACAATTACCCAAGAGATTCGTAACTTGCGTACAACCAATTACATCCAATACGAATTCTTCATCATCTTTTAATCATCACGGTGCGAATGCAAATTTGAATCCATCCCTTCGAATTGATTCTCCAGTACAAGAAAATGTCACCGAAATGAGTTTGGATTCATTCTTGACGAATGATTCTGGAAATGGATCGAGCGCGAATTTGGGACCCAAATTACCCAAACCTCTAAAAATGACAAATGTTGGAAATTTGAATCAATCCAATCATTCGTTACCTGGAACGCCCACCGGTATTTTAATTCAAAAGAGTGATTTCGATGTCGATTCGCATCACTCGACCGATTTTGGATTACTCCATAATCAACATTTACATTCCAAACCTCATTTACATCGACAAATGATCAAATCCAAAAAATCATCTCATCATCAACACTTGACCGCACCCACTCCTCCATCTTCCAAATCGAATCAAATGATTCAAAATTCATTCTTGTCGCCATTGAGTCCGACATTCATAAGTCCTAGTTCGTCCACCGGAAGCGTCAAATCGAATCAACAATCTGGCAATCATCATCAATACAAGTACATTTGGCAAGATCACAAACGCATCTTGTACTTGAACGTTCATGAATCTCCATCGACGTTACGATTACAAGCACACGTTCCTAACGGATGTTTGATTTCGAATCAAGATCAAATTTTGAATGTGAGCATCATGAGCATGAACGATGCGTTGCATTCGGAAATTCCAGCAAAGTTGACCATCGAGAATTTGAATGTGGACGACGATGTCGATTTTGATTTGGGAGATGTGGATTCACGTACCGACGATGATGTCAAGGAAGAATTTGAAATGACCAACGAAGCATTTTCTTTGCATGTTGGTCAGAAGGAATTCACGATTCCATCGCTCGGCGTCAATCAGATTCACACCATCAAGGTCCCCATCAAATTATCGAAAAAGTCATTTTCGCAATCCAGCGCTCCATGCGTGATTAGGAATGTGAAGATCACGATCACTTATCAAAAAGATTTAATCGCGTCGAATCAACCGTTGTTCGTGGTGAGTCAACTCGAGCCGTTATGCTTTTACGAACCATTCGTCACATCACATCATGTCAAGCAATTACCCGGCAAACCCACTCTGCTTCAGGTCAATTTGGAATGTACCGCGCCATGTCCGGTCAACCTGATGAATTTGGAATTGGAACCCACCAACATTGAAATCTCCAGCAATTCGGTCATGAAGCCGGTCACATTGATGCCGGAACAATCCATGAATTTGGTGTTCTTGATTCGCGAAGATCAAGATCAGTTGACCAGAATGTTCAAGATGATGGTTGCTTATCGAATATGGGATCCGAGTGGTCAACTAGGGTTCGATTCGTCCGTGATGAAATTCAAATCTACTTTACAATGGACAGCTCAACCACAATTCGTGTTCCACGTGAACATCACCGTGAGATGTGCCGCCAGTTTGATTCGAGTGGGCGCACCTTGCATTTGTGAATTTGAGGTGAGTCAATTGGGAGATGGTCAACCAGCAGATGATGTTGAAGATTTTACGAAACGCAAGTGGTGGCAAGTACAGGGAGATGTTGATTGTTGGATTATTAGTGGACACGTTAGACAATTACATGTAAATTCTAAAAATAAATTTGAATGTCCGATTGTGCCCATGAGCAGTGGCTATTTGGCCATTCCTAAAATTCATATTGAAAATTCTTTTGATCACGTTCATGAACACATTCAATATGTGTACAGGATTGAATCTAATGTCGAGAATAAAATTGCTGGAAATCGTTTGTTCATCTATCCTGATAGCGATGCACAAATGGGTCCGTTCTTTCCTCTTGATTTCCCTGTGACTGTTCCTGATGCGAAGGCTTTGCCGACGTCCAGACCTCATTCTAGTAGTAATCCTGCGCCATTATCCAGTAATCATACGCCTGGTAGAAAGATTTATATTAATAAAAAGAGGATTGAATCTGATTTGGTCACCGAAGCGGCTACAGATCGTACGGACCACTCTCCTTTACAACACTTGTCTGATTACAGGAAATTTGAATCTGATTATTCCTTGAGGAGAACAGACTCTTCTAGTGCTGTTTTGAGTACGGCACATCCTGCAAGCATAAACCAAAGTGCAAATCAGACCAAGTTTTCTGCAACGGATGTTAACACTGCATCACAGGCCAAGGATGAGGAATCTGACTACAAGAGCTTTAAAGAATTGAACATACATTCTGTTCCAGATATAAAAGTCACAACGTCGGCGGGAGTGTTGAAAAATTTAAGAAGGCAAAAATATTAAAAATTACATTTACCAGCTGCTTGTTAATTTTGAACACATCCCTTTTAATAAAGAGCGATTTATGTAAGCATTCTTATAATGATTTGTCCTTGATAACTAACTTTCACCAAAAGGAAAGTTAACGGTAGTTTGATCAAACGGCAAACCTTATATTAATTTACCATAGTTGTAGCTTTTAGTAAGTAATGCTAATTCGGCTATATATACGTAAGCATTCCTGTTTTAACTTTGGTATGATATTCTCTGTATTGTAAGAAAACTCTGATTGGACCGACACGGCTCAACCAAAAACTTTAAAAATCGTCTCATTGACACTGATCTCGTAACAACCTAAAGGAACTTTAAAATATGGCAGATAAAACAGAAAGAGCAAGCAAATTGGATTACAAGAGGGTACAAAAACAAAAAGACAATGAAAAAATTGATCCTAATGAGATCCGCGTTACTTCCGCCATCGCCATGAGGAAATACTTTTCTCATGCGATCGCACTGTTAGATCCCGAATTAAGTAAACATTTCCAAGAAACCGAACCTCAACAAAAGGATGAACAGGAGGACGATAAGTTACCAACCCCAACCCAACAGTATGATACTATTATTTTGAAAGGAATGGGGCGCGCAATCAATAAGGCAATTACCGTCGCAGAGGTTGTAAAGAGACGCGTCGCTGGTCTCCATCAGATCACCTTGATCCACACCACAAACATTGTTGACGATTACGAACCAACCGAAGATGGAAAAGCAAAAGGTCTAGAAAATAAATCAATCTCAAGAACAGTCAGTGCTGTTTCAGTAACATTAAGCAAGAATGCTCTTGACACAAAGAGTCCAGGTTACCAAGAACCCATCCCTGCTGATCAAGTCACACCCAAACAACCCATCCCTCACTATGAAGATGAAGAACGTAACAAAAACAAACGCAGCCGTCGTCGCAACACCAAGAAGGATGTAACTGCTAGTGACGACTCCAACAACAAGGAGGAAAAGGAAGCCCAAGATGGTTCTCAAGAAAATCAAGCCGATGCCACGCAAGCAAAGACCCGCAAACCAAGAAGAAAAAATCGCAAACCATCAGATAAGCCATCCAACGAAGCCGATGCATCATCAGCCAACACCACCGAAGGCAACAACAATCAAGAAGGAGCTGATGCATCATCATCCGATGCAACTCAACCAAAGAAGGAACGCGCCAAGAAGCCAAGAAAGCCACGTGCGCCCAAAACCGAAGATGCTTCATCACAAGATGCATCATCCCAACCATCCGAAAATCCAACATCAACCGAAACATTGAATGAAAATGGAGAAGCACCCGCTGCTGGTAGAGGAAGAGGACGTGGCAGAGAGAAGCGACCACGCGTTCCACGCACCGAAGGTGGCGACCAACCCGCATCAGAAGATGCTTCTCAATCAGGAGAGCAACAACAAACACAAGAAGGAGCTCCTTCTGGAAGAGGTCGCGGTAGAGGACGTGGCAGAGGTGGAAGAGGACGTGGCGTAGAAACATCAGGAGAACAACAACAAGAAGGATCTTCTACGGAGCAAAGTGCACCTGCAAGAAGAGGTGGAAGAGGATTTAATGGTGCTCCACGTCAAACAGAGTCACAACAAGGTGAGGGAGAGCAATCTAGTGAAGGCGGAAGAGGTCGTGGACGTGGACGCGGTGGAAGAGGTCGTGGTAGAGGACGTGGTAATGCTACAGATGCTACAGAAGGAGAACAGGCACCTGAAATAAATTATTAAATACAAATTATTAACATTTTTAAATGTATGTTTTTTTTAATGCTTGTTTGTATTTGAAATGTAATGTTGGAGTGTGCTTGAATCTTGTGATTATTGTTTGTAGCATAATGGATGTGGAGCGATTACTGCTTAGCCGAAGGCCGGAGACCACGTTGATGAGCGAGGAATCAGCCAAAGATAAAGACCTTTTCTTTGGCACATGCAGTGTCTTGTTTGATATTTAAAATACATGGCTAAGTGAACTTTTTCGAAAGTGTTCTATTCAAATATGAAAACGAAGTCCAATGCGTGGATAGTGTGGGTGGATTCTCGACAATAAATATATTTCATAACAAATATTTAATTCTGTTTTTCCATTTATAATCAATTGTTTGCACATTGTAAGCCTGAGTTAAAATTCAACCAATTGTAACCTACTAAAAATGAGTGAAATTCTTACTCAACTTATCCTTGACGCCAGCAGAGATTACAATTTGTTAGCGTATAGGAACATTTCAAAACTTCATATGTCCATGAACTTGAGTTCGCGGAGCATCTGTTAAATTGAAGATTTTTGTACGCATTATCAACCACTTTTCAAAACAAACACACAGGAGAGAACAAGAATGTCCGATATCACCAACGCTAACGTTCCACACCCAATCCTCATTCTTATCCTCAACTTATGGTTGTTTGGTGGTGTTGGATACTTGCTCATTGGACAAACAAACAAGGGTATTGGAGCTATTGTTTGGACCATCCTCACCAGTTGGATTTTCATTGGATTCATACTCAGCATCTTGTTCGCTTATGATGGATACTTGATTGCCCAAAAGTTACAAGCAGGTCAAACAGTTAAGAGCCACGAATTCGCTGCATTCGATTTCCTCGCCAAGTTGCCACTATTGCACGAATAATTTTGTAGAAATGAACACAGGAGTACAATAAATACTTCTTACTAAACTCATGCACACTGATTTATTCATTTTGATTAACTCATATCCACATGATTATGTCACTTCAAGTACAAAGATAAAGTATAATGAGAAGAGGCAGTTGACGCTTCCAAATACATGCCATTGACGTGAGATGTGTCCGTTGACGGCATCAACTTTACAACTGGTATTTTGATTGCGATGTCCATCAGCAAATCTAGTGTTACTAGTACATCATCGTAAAATTACTCTTGACATGTACAGATGCTATAGAATTACCAATTTAAATCGATTTTCTGACCTTTCGCACAATGTGCCGAGGTAAATGAGGATAAAGCCATGGAGTATGAGACAAAACTGGCATACCCAATTGAAATCTATCTACAAGGAAAAAAGAGCGAAGGCAAGCCACATCAAGACTTTCCTCAACAGTTGCTGACTTTCAGTAACGATGAAGTTGATGCAAGAATTTGTGAAAAAGCACAAGAAGAGGTGCGATATTTTGCCACTTTTCTTTGTTATGTCAACTATCAGATGACAAGGATGAAGATACAGTCATTTTGTTGGGCAGACTTATTTTCTGAATATACATCCAAAACAAATTAATACTTTGAACGAAGCACTTGTTCATTTAAAAGGAATACACGCCCTTGACATGAGAGGTTGCGATCTAATTACCGACGCATCACTCGTTCACCTCCCGTGCAATGTACATTTGAGTTAATTGTAAAATAAGAAGTATAAAAAATAATAAAAAAATGATTTTTAATTCCAAAATTGTTGTTTTGTGCCTTTACACAAATAATTATGCACACAAACAGGACATGCTTGTTGACACACATGAGTTTTAAATTTCGGATTCTTTGGGTAATCTCTCAACAATTCATAATCACGTTCCACCAATTTCAACACGCAACTCACAATAAAGCTCCTCGCATCGGTAACATGATTTTCGATCCACTCATTTAAATTTTCAATCTTGTTCATCTCGAATTCAAAACCACCACCCAATCTCCTTCTCAATTCAGGAATCATCTTTTCGTAAAAATCAACTTGGTCATAAAAATGTCCACATGAGAATCCGATCGAATCGGTCATGCCATCTTGACATTTAATTTTTACAAATTTCGAATCAATTTCTTTATCAATGTTCTTGATGATTTGACTACGTAGCGCGTCGCTGCTAACCGCTTGATCTCCCTGACTACGTCTAGCTCTAGCTACATACCAGCTACATAAAGCTAAATAAAATTTTCGATCGAATCCAATTGGAAAATCTTCCCGCCTCAATACCATTTCCGATAACGCACTTCCCACTCGTGTCATGTGGTTCATCAGAGTGGACTGTAGTTGACTCGGCGGTAATTTTTTTTGGCGCCAAAAAGAAAAGAAGCGTTGTAAAAGAGCAACGTCTTGATCATCGTCGCTGTCGTTAATGATATAACGATCCAATAGCGATAACACTTCCGATTCGCCCCCATTTGATTCTTGAAATTGTCGTAATCGACAAGTCAATGCGTCCAATCTACAATGTTGAACTTCATAAATCACTGCAGCTGCATTACGGTTGTTGTAACGCATGCATTGCATCAACAACCATTCTCTTCTAAATTTACAAATTTTGTGATTTGGATTTCCGTAACGATTGATCAATTCTTCCAATGTGAATTGTAAAGAAAGATTGTGATCCGCGTCATTTTGATTCAGATTGATCAATTTCAAATGCGCGAGTAACATTAATTCCACATGATCGTTTACATGTAAATATGGATAATAATGTTCTGGAGAGCACCACCTCGCCTTGTCTTCTTGTCTTGCATCTCCGATGGTATTCGATGCAGAAAAGAATTGTAAACATTTGGTCAACCCATTCGGATTGGATGTAATTGTGATTAATTCAAATAACAAATTTCTAATGCTCTTGTGAAATTCGCTCGATGGGTCATTTTCAAAATAACCAAATTTGTTAATGTTGATTCTTGGAGATGGAGGCGATACCAAATTAGAAGGAGCCGGACTGACCGATGTGGATTCCAAATCATCATAAATTGTCAAATGACTCGAATTGGATAAATTGGAATCGGATCGAAATCTTGAATTTGATAAATTGTCAATTCCTCTTTGATTTCTTAAATGATGTAAATAACGAATCAAGAATTGTAATTTCAAATCGTGATTTTGAATTCCGTTTAGTAACGTTCCGTTATGGATTTTGATCGTTTCGTTCACGTAATTCCAATCCAATAAAAATAAATAACACTTGTAACTCAAATTGACGAATCCCATCTCACATGCCATTTTCAAGATTTTTTCAATCAGCGATTCTTCTGATTGTGATTGATTATGATTTGTAGATGATGAACGAATGTGACCATGTGCATATTCGATGCACAAATCAATTAATCCTCTTTTGATCAATTGTTCACAAATGAGATTTGGATCGCCATGTAAGCTTTGACAATTTAAAAAGTGACGGAAATGGATGGAATGCGAATTGCCCAATCCCCATCTCAAATACTGATTCGAATCTCTTGCATTGGGTTGTAAATTTGAATTGGAATTTGGAGTTGGTTCTTTGCATGTATAATATTCCAAATTGGTAATTTGATCCAAATGTTGATTGGAATGCAATGGTGGTGAATTGGTCTCAAAGTGATATAAATAGCACAGGAACGTCAAATCGCTCAATTCTCTTCTTTGGTTGACCGAGTAATTTTCCGGCGTTTCCAACGCTTGATTCAATTCGTAAATGGCTGATTCTAATCGACCACATTCAATCAACTTTCTTGCAATTTTACACTTGTCCACATTGGATGCGCTGTATAATTTGAGCGATAAATCGATTTGATTTTTTTGATATAAATCATCTGCACATGATTGGTAGAGTTGATATAAATCTAATCCGAATGTTTTTCCGAAACGATCGGCGGAATGTAAATCTCCGGAAAGAGCAACTCTTGTAAAAGTGTCCACCGGAGAAATTTTCGGAGAAAGTCGGAAGAGTGAATCTTGAGTGTAGACGTAAGCGCCGTCGAATGGCCTGGACTGATCTCGATGTAAGAATCCACGTATGCGTTGATTGGGCGGTAATATGAACTCTTGAAGTACGCTTGCGTTTCGCTTTGTAGAGTCGGTGTCTTCTGATGCTGAAAGTATTCTGCTAGTCACCCACAAACGTTCTTCTTGATCGGTTGATGATCTAAAAAAA